>VDFB02324313.1:0-15156 GCA_007258455.2 Sequoia sempervirens | reverse complement strand
GATCTTAAGAATACTAAGAAAAAAACTGCTCAGGTTGAAGAAGAAATAAATGTGCTAAATCAACGCCAGGGAGGTAATTTTTCTTATGGGAAGAATTCCAACCCTGCATGGAGACCCCAGAACAACTGGGTTGGTAATCAATGGCCTCCATCTTGGAATCAGCCCTATCCTCCACAGCCTACTTTGGGAACTCCTTATTGGGGATCTCCTGAATGGGCAAGTCAATCATGGGGAACTCAGCAATGGCCAAACTAGTCACAACCTCAATGGTATCCACAACATATTGCTCCCCAATGGAATCAAGGACATAATCAATTTTATACTGGTCCTAGGAGGAATCAACAACAGAATTTGTTACCACCACCTCAGAATCTTCCTTAGACTAAGTAGGTAAATCAACCTCAACTTCCAGCACAACCACTTCCCAATCCTAAGAATAATTGATAGAATACTCTGGCATATACTACTAAGCAAGATAATGTCACATGACTTAATGCAATTCATTATGGAAATGTTCAGTTACGTTCTGGTAGGACACTTCAATCACCCACTATTGAGGAAGTAGTGGACGAACCTATTTCTTAAAATTTTGAGAAAGATACTACCCTACAAGCGAATATTACTGAGTCTTCTTCAGCGGCAGGAGCTGTTGACTTACCTCGGGCGGAGGGAGGTCAGTCTTTGACTGAGTTTAGTAAAGATATCCCTTCAAAGGAGAAAATTCAAGCACCATTTCTAGAGCATCTGAAATCAACAATTCTAAAAGATACTCTGGAAATGACATTAGCCTCTAAAACTGCATTAATTAAGGAAATTAAACAATTGCAAATTTAGGTTCCTTTGCTGCAGGAAATAAAGGAAATTCCTTAGTTAAATTAGTTGATCAAGCAACTGTGTATTAAAACTCCAGGAAGGAAACCAAAGAAAATAAACATTGTGCACATTGATGGTTATCTAGCTGAATTTTTGTCTAGAAAGACTGTTGCTCCAAAATATGATGATCCTGGGAGTCCACTGATTACTATTGCAATTAATGAGGTAGCAATACCTAATGCACTAGTGGATTTGAGAGAATCTATTAATGTGATGACGATGGATGTAATGGAAAAATTAAGTCTTACTGATTTAATTCCTACAACTGCAGTCTTACAAATGGAAAATCAGTCTATAGCCATTCCAAAAGGTGTTATTAAAAATGTTCTTGTTAAAGTTGATGGATGGGAATATCCAGTTGACTTTCAAATAATCCAATCACTTACACCTAAAGATAGTTATCCAATAATTTTGGGAAGACCATGGTTGGCTACTGTTGCTATTAAAATTGATTGTTGAGAAGGAGGAATGACCATTTCACATGGTCCAGATAGTAAACATTTATTTTTATATCCTCCTGCTAAACCTACCGAATATAATAAAGTCTGGGTTGATGAACCAAGAAGAATTTAGTGGCAAGACAGTTTGGCCTCCTTGGCCATGGTAGTGATTAAACAACATGGAGAGGAATTAGAGGATGAGTTAGTAAATGAGGTTGCACACCTGGCTATAGGCTTGAGTGAAGAGGTAATAGAGGATGTACCAAAATTTTGGGACAACCGATTGATATAAGTGGGATGGAACAGAATTATGTTACCATGGGGATGCCTTGTCCCTTGGCTAATATGATTCCTAGAATGAGTTATTTCTTCGATGATATTACAAGATTTCACCAACTTATACCTCGTAGTTGTCCTCTCAACACTTTGTTACAACCAATACATACTGTCACTTCGGCCTATCCTGGAACAAAAACAATTATGTTGCTACCAAGAAAAACTGTGAATGTCAATAGTTGGTTAAAAGAAATACAAGAGGATAAATTATTTAATGTGCTGGTAAAAAGGTCTAAAGCTTTTTCTTGGGACTATATAGACATGAGGGGGATTCACCCGATTTTTTGTACTCATCACATTTATACTGATCCTAATATGAGACATGTTCGTCAACCACAGAGGAGACTCAATCCAACATTAAAGGATTTTGTCAAAATTGAGATTGCGAAACTCCTCCGTGCAGGATTCATTTATCCTATCACAGATAGTAAGTGGGTGTCACCTATGGTAGTTGTACCAAAGTAAAATGGGAAGTGGAGAATTTGTGTGGATTATAGAGAACTCAATAAAGCAACCTTTAGAGATTATTTTCCCTTACCATTCGTTGACCAGGTTTTGGACAATTTGGCTGGGAGGAAATATTTTTCCTTTTTAGATGGATTTAGTGGTTACAACCAAATACAGGTAGCACCAGAAGACCAAGATAAGACAACATTTACTTTTCCTTGGGCACATATGCATACCGAGTTCTTCCTTTTGGATTTTGTAATGCTCCAACGACTTTTCAGAGGGCCATTTTGGCTATATTTGCAACACTTGTCAATGATTGTGTAGAGGTTTATATGGATGATTTCACAGTATATGGGTCAACCTATGATGAAGCTCTTCAAAACCTAGATAGGGTTTTAGAGGTTTGTGAGGAAAATCGACTGTCCCTTAGCCACGAAAAGTGTTTAATAATGGTGGAACAAGGAATAGTCTTAGGCCATCACATTTCCTTGGAGGGAATAAAAGTTGATCTAAAAAAATTGAAGTCATTCAACAATTGACTGTACCTCAAACACAAACAGATGTTCGAAGTTTCTTGGACATGCTGGATATTATAGAAGGTTCATAGAAATATTTAGTAAGATAGCAGCCCCTACGTTTTCTATCCTCCAAAAAGATGTGGAGTTTAATTGGACGTTTGAGTGTCAACAATCATTTGAAATGATAAAAGAAAATCTTGTCTCTGCTCTTGTACTGCGTGGACCAAATTGGAGTATATGCCATATATTTTATTAGCAAAAACCTAACATCTACTGAGAGAAACTACATGACAACAGAAAAAGAATTCTTGGTTGTGGTTCATGCCATCAAAAAGTTTCATCATTATATTACAGGATATAAAGTTGCAGTTTATACAAATCACTCAGCTATAAAATATTTAATGAATAAACCTGTAGTTAATAGTCGAATAATGAGATGGTTACTACTCCTTCAGGAGTTCAATGTGACAATACTTGACAAGCCAGGGAAATTTAACGAGGTGGCAGACTTTTTATCTCAAATCAAACAAGAAGAGGGTGATCGAGCACCTGTACAAGATGAGTTCCCAGATGAAATTTTGTTTGCCATCTCTATAAAGGTTCCTTGGTTTGCTGATATTGCCAACTATTTAGCTACTTTTGAAGTACCTCCTAAATTTACATCAAAACAAAGGAAGTGACTTATTCAAGAGTGTGCACAATTTAAATGGATTAATGGGATTTTATTTCGTTGTGGACCTGATATGATTTTGAGAAGATGTGTCAAGGTTGATGAAACTTATAGTATTTTGAGGGCCTATCACGATGATCCTTTAGGGGGTCATTACTCTACAAAAAGAACTTCTCATAAAATTTTAGGTGTTGGATATTATTGGCCTTCAATGCATAAAGATGTTAAAAATTATGTTCGTGGTTGTGATGAATTTCAAAGAGTAGGAAGACCAACTGCTTCTACAGAAATGCCTTTGCAGCCTCAGGTAACTTTGGAACCATTCAAAAAATGGGGGTTAGATTTTATCGGCCCCATAGATCCTTCCTCTCAAGGGAAAGAATACATATTAGTTTGTACCAATTATTTGACGAAATGGGCAGAAGTTCAAGCTTTATGAATTGCTAGAGAAGAGAAAGTTGTTGATTTTCTCTATAGTAAAATTTTTCTTCGATTTGGAGCCCCCCGAACTATCGTTACAGATCAGGGACCCCAATTTATGTCCAAAGTCCTCCTAGCATTTACAGACCATTTTCAAGTGAGTCATAAGAAGTCATCCCCTTATCACCCTCAAGAAAATGGTCAAGTAGAGGTGACTAATAGGGAGTTAGAAAACATACTAACAAAAACTGTCTCTTCAAGAAGAAGAGATTGGGCCAAGAAATTTCCTGAAGTTGTTTGGGCGTACAATACAACATGGAAATCTACAACTGGATTCAGTCCCTATGAGATTTTTTTTGGGAAGAAACCTCTTCTTCCCATTGAATTTGAACTTCAGACCCTACGTACAACTATGGAGTTGGATCTAGATTTGAAACGAGCTCAAATAGAACGAGTTTTACAGTTAAATGAGTTGGATGAGCTTCGTTTGGACGTTGTTCATCAAACTAAACTAGTTCAACATCAACGGAAAGTTTGGCATGACAAATATATTAAAGAGAGAGAATTTCATAATGGTGACTGGGCCTTACTATTCGATTCAAGATATAAAGACCATAAAGGAAAACTCAGAACTCATTAGCTAGGGCCATATGAAATTTTTGAAGTTTTCTCGAATGGCATAGTTGAGCTAAAACCCATTGATGGTGATTTACGAACCCTCTTAGTTAATGGTCATCGCCTACGTATCTACCATAAACCTATTAATAAAGAAGAATTTACAAAGTTGGTAGAAATGCAAGGAGAGATCCAATGCATTGACTCTGCCAAGGCAGAGTCTATTTGATTTAATATTTATATGTTATCCAAAAAAATTAAAATTGATGAAAAGTTGTAATAAAAAGACATGTGTACCAAATTTGTTTTCAAAGCATTTTTCATAAATTTTCAGACTTAACACGTTTTTTCATTTTGCAGGACCTCTCATAAAGGAATAACTTTCAGAGCACCGTTCCAAGATGCTCTGGAACTTGATGATTCAGCTGGCTAGTGCTTTGGAACTTGACGGTTTGAATGTCCGATGCTCTGGAACCCGCTCTTCAACCTACCATGTTGGAAGGATGTTCTTATGGAATGATATAAGTCCTAAAGTTCGAGTTAATTGGTGTTCTTCATTTTCTTCTTTCCGGCTGCATCTTTCAACGATGCTCTAAAACTTTCATTTAGTTGTTGCTTCGGTTGCATCTTTCGACGATGCTCTAGAACTTTCATTTAGTTGTTGCTCCAGCTGCATCTTCCGACGATGCTCTAGAAATTTCATTTGGTTGTTGCTTCGGTTGGATCTTTTGACGATGCTTCAGAACTTTCACTTGGTTGCTGCTTCGGCTTCATCTTTCGACGATGCTTCAAAACTTTCATTCGGTTATCATTTCGGCTACATCTTTCGGCGATGCTCTAGAACTTTAACCACTTTCTTTGTTCTAAATGCATGCTTTACGCATGCTTTGAAACTTATTCATTTTTCATTCTACCACCTCCTTTCTAAAAAAAAATTCAAATCTTCCTTGATGCTTTGAGTATCGTACATTGGTACACACGCCTTCTTTTGCCATTATAAATAAAAGCTGCCATAATAGCTTGCCTTCATTAATGACTTCATCATTCGTGAGCCTCCTCATTCATGTCATAATAATTGTACCATCACCTCAGCCAATACCCTTGCATCATCCTGTCAAATTGGTAGAGGTATAAGATCTTTAAGCGATCATGGAATGGAAGTAAGTACAAATTTTGCTTTAAATAAGTAGTTATTTTCGAATAAAATATAATTGATTGGCAAGAGTTTCCTTTCCTAATTTAGTAAATTGAGCCACTTGGTGATTAATTGTTGAGTACACTACTCTTTTTACGGCCCTTCATGCAAATTGAAATTATTACACAGCAAGCTCTGAGCAAGAGTAGAGTAAATAATTACAGTCTGATCATATTTTCAAAGTTATTAGTGCACAAGTCTCTGGCATTATTGAATTTTTCAACAGGGTGGTAAATAAGGTAAAAATGGGCGATACAAAGAAGAAATCTGAGTCGACTTCTGTATAAAAATTGATGGGGTTAAGTAACATCTCTCGGTTGTTTGAAGAAGTGGGTTGGTTGGATTTTTTCAAGAAGTTTGAAGGGTATAATGAAAAGCTGGTGAATGCATTTGCGGAAAATTACTCTAATGGTCAAGGGATTCTGCATGGGAAGCGTTTCAAGGTGAGTTCAAAAATTATCTCTTCTATTTCAGGGTTAGAAAATTTTGGCATTAAAATGTCTGAAACAACACAAACTACATATTAGAAATTATCAGAATTGTTTCTTAGACAGGGAGGCCCTCAACCCATGATAGTTGTCAATACTAGGGGACAAAATAAGGGGTTTCAACGAGCTTCTATCTTAGAACCCTTGGGTACTGTTGTTGCATGGATTATTAGATATTTTACTTGTGAAGGTCAACTCACTACTGTGGTAGGACCAGCATTCCGCATGTTGATACATTTGTGGCATGGGAAGGAAAACCCTACTCTAAGGGTTAATTTTCTTCATTTCTTGAATGATTCTATTAATTCTTCAATAGAAAGATATAAAACTGGTTCAGGGCCATTAAAACATCATGGGTTAATTCAATTGATTTGTAAATATCACTTTCGTAAGAAACCTAGAAGCAAATGGGAAAAAAAATTGGGGAAGTTTGATAAGCCTACATCAGGAAAGAAGTTAGAATTAGGAGAATCTTCAAAACAAGTTGCTTCACCTTCCGGAGCAACTTCCCCCAAAGACCCTAAGGATCCTGAAGCCCAAATTTCTACCATAGTTGGTGAGGAAGTGCCAGAATTTAGAAATGATGAGTTTGAAACTCCAGCCCAGATAGAAGATGTAGAGATAATGAATCCAAATGTGGATACTCATCCTGTTAAGAAGAGGAAAAGAAGAACTATTCTTATAAATGATCCAACTATTTTAAATTATCAGGATACTCCTCCTTTAAGGCGGAGCAAAATATTATCCTCTAGATCTGCAAAAACCCCAGTACAGAGTAAAGGGAATAGGTCAAAATCTAAAAAGCAAAAGAAAACCTTGGGAACTGAGGAGTCAATTCACCAATCCTCAGAAAAAGAAATGTCTTTTGAAGAAGTACATTTTCATTTGGTTTCTGAAGAAGAAGTTGTAGAACAAGAAAAAAAGGAAACAAAAGGGGGAAAATCTCCACTTCCTATGGAAGTTGATGATAGTATGTTAGGAAATTTGTCTCCAGTTATCAATAAAGTTGTTGAAATAGTTGAAACTGAAAATATTAATATAGAATTGGAAAAATTGAAATTAGAGATAGAAGAGTTAATAAGTCAATTGCATGAAAATAAGGAAAAGATGGAATTGCAACAAGAGGAAATAATGGTGTATAAGACTGTAATAAATAAAAGGGATCAAGAAATTCAGGATTTAAAGTTGGAAATGTAGGGAAAAGATACATCTATTAGTGAGCTGCAAATACAAATTCAGAATTGTGATGAGGAAAATAGGATACATAGAGATGGATTAAATAAAGAAATTCATAATTTAAAAGGAAATTTTATGCTCATTTTTTCAGCCTTTGAAGAAGAAAAGAAAAGACAGAAGGAAGAATTAAATGCTTCTCTTAGTAAGATTATGGAATTAGAGCAGGACTTGCAGGAAAGTACAAGTAAACCAATGATGGAATCCAGAGAAGTTCAAACCAAACCAACGGTAACTGAATGGTTCCAAATTCAAATTCCTCCATTATTAATGAAATGGATGGAACGGTGCTATTTCCTAAGGAATGCACAAATTGAGACTAATAGATTGAAAATGGAAATGGTGTTATTAAGAGAAGCATTTCATAAACCTTATAAGGGGAAACAGGATGCATGTCAAATAGCTGAATTTCTTTTATCTTGTAGAAGACCATCAAGATTGTATTCAATGTTTTTGAATAAACAATGTTTTAGATGGAAATTACTTAGAATTTACAATGACCAGCCTTATGAACCTAATGATAAAGAATTTGTTAAAACATTTGCATACTCAAAGCCTAAAGAGCAAGATATGCTCTATGAATTCTTTACCCATGATCTTTTGTTAGAAAAGCATACTGATTTCTTTGTTAATCTTTTTGTGGGGGAAGTGCAATTAAGATCTCTATTGTCTACTATGCATAATCAAATCCATTGGCAAGAACGTAATAAAGAATATGTTCAAGTGGAGAAAAGTATAGGACTTCAAATGAGATCTCCAAATAGTAGACCAACATCTTTTAAGAAGGCATTTGTAGCTCTTTTGTTGGATGAGAAAATGAAGGGAAGGTATGATGATAGCCTTCAAGTTTTTTATAATCATTTCATAGAACAGGGGAAGAAATTGGTTGGCAGGGCTTGGCACGCATGTGAAGAGAGATACACTCCATTGCCTATATATCTAAAGAAAAGAGAGGTGATCTCTCCTCTTAGTATCAGATGGTCCTTCAAAAGAGCAGATGCCTTGGCCAAAATTTTAGGAGATCTTAGAACAAAATGGATAGGAATGAGGTACATACCTCCTTTATTGCTATATCTAGCCCCTACTTTTCATATTAATACAGATCAAGATGATATAATTTTCAATGAAAGGAAAGGGGGAGTTGCTTTTCATAGAGGCTTCCACAATTCCCCTGTAAACTTTGATGTTACAACAAAAGATTTGTATGATATTAGTGCAAAATATGAAGAAGGGAGTAGAGGGCAGAGTTATAATCAGGGGATAGGAGGACCTACCAAGAATTAGGAAGGGGAGGAAATGATGAGGTAAAAATAACCTCATCATGATAATACCATAAAGACTTGGTTCATACATGCAAAATCTCTATCCTCTGCCAATTAAAATATTTTAGGAGAAATAATTGCTTAATTTTTAGTGAGAAATTGTATAAACTTTATTTCTTTTGATTTCTTGAAGTATTTTGCCAATACAGATTTAATGGGTTATTTTAAGTGTTTTGTAGATAATAATCGATCAATCAAAGTTGCAGATTGAAGCATCCAGCCAGCACATGCTCTAGAACAAGCTAAAGATAAACGTTGGAAATATGCTCCGAAACTTTAGGAAGATGGACCGAAGATGTAGTTGCTCTTAAAGTTGTTATTTATGTTATCCTTTGAATTAAAGAATTTATGGCTCGACTTGAGCCTCTTAAATACTGTGTAATAGGTTTTTAAAGACATATGAGTTATCCGTAGATCTATTTTAGATATTTTCAATGGTTAACCATACCATCTAAAATATATGATGTAGTTACAGTTTCTCTATAAAAGATATGATCTTTAGAAGTAAGATATACAGTGAAAAAGTAATGTTATATTGTCAAAATGTTTCTGAGGTTTATGAATAAAGAGATTGTTATCCAAAAATTTTGAGTTATGAGTTATGGATGATAACTACGATTGATAGAAGTGTTTCTGAAATAGTTGTGAATGTGAGCTAAGAATGAATGCGATAACCCACGAGTTGGCCACTCGACGGGAGTAGATAAGTGTTTTCTTTTATTATAATGTTGTTCTATAGATAATCATTAAATTTAATGTTATGAAATTTCAGTTTTGAAGTATTTGTTACCTTTCACTTCCATAGTTTCTTTTATTAAATGTAGAATCTTTATTGTTAAGAAAACGTTTTATGGATTGCTATAAGTTTTTCTGCTTTTATTATTTTTTAGCTTCTTAGTTTAGTCGTTTATGTGCTTTTCAATTTAGTTATTATGCTTTCTAAATTAGTTTTTTCACGCTTTCAATTCAAACATTTCCTGTTTTCTTAGGAATAAATTGCTTTACAGTTTTATAGTTAGATAGTTTGCAGTTAGAATTAATATTAAGTTGTTCTTAAAAGTTAGAAAACCTGAGGGAGATACTTCGGACTTCTTCTATTGCAAATTTCCTTGAACACTACCCAGTCGAAAAATTGAATTTTATATTCTAAAGTAATGGGACCTAATGACAGCCTATCAAATGGCAACAAGGGATCCAACACCTAGAGTCGTGAGATCCTCAACCCTAGAGTCACTTGGGAAAACACGCTCCTGTAAGGGATCCCCCTCTTGATTTTCAAGAAGTGAATTAGAGGGGATAACACAATCTCCAATGTCATTAGTTGGGTCCCTCGAGTTTGAAATCCTCGGGGTGCAGAAGACTCAATTAGGGTGCTATCAGGAGGATTCAACAATTCAAGTGAAGGGTCCTTGGAGCTCCCACCCACACACATGTCAACAATCTTGTCTAGGATCTGAGCCATTTTTTCAATGGAAAAAAAGATTGGAGCCCTTTTTAAGGTGGAACTCTAATACTTTAGGGTTTTTATTAGGCTTGAAATTTTTTTCCTCAATTCATTGCCTGATCTTTTTCATGGCAAGCTATTACACATTCAATCTCTAGAGAAGCACAATGTCTTCAGTGGCCTTTTAGATGGACAATGGGAGAGGGGGAGCGGGATCCACCACAACCACATTTACGCTAGACAATTGACCCACCTCACACCCACTGCTCGCTTCATCTTGTGCTAGAGCAATGAAGGAATTCTTCAAATTAAGATTTTTCATCTCAACGGAGGAGGAAAGGGGATTGGTGTTACCGTCAATGGTGACCACAATGGCGTTAACCACCTTCTTAGCCAAAGGAGAAGCGTAGAAATTATTTGGCCCAAAATCGATGCTTTCACCTTTAACAAGTTATGGGTAGGCTAAGCTACTACCCATCCCCCCATTCACCTACGAATCAAACAAGACCCCAGTAGGGTTAGAGCTAGGGTTTCCCCTCATCGGTTTGATTTTCTTCTTTTGAATGATGGGACAATATTTCCTAATATGTCCCTCTCTTTTGCATAGAAGCAGGCATTAATCTCGCCTAGAATCTTTAGTGGACAAGAGATGATACCACTCACCAAAACAATTTTAAGGCTTCTAGGAATCTCGACTCTAGGGGTTAGGGAAATGAGCGCCCGAGCATCCAAGTTTGGTAGCATCGCCTTGGTCTCATCCACTCTAACCACTTTTCCAATTGGCTCCAGGATGTGCGAGAGAATTTTCTAGAACTCTGGAGGGATGCTTTTCACAATGACCCATGTAGGGGTTGACAGAGCGATGACCTCATCAATGATATCCAACAGAGACCATGCTAGGGCATGAAATGCACAACCCCCAATATTCCAGTAGGGTTTGGCCATAGCCTTTTCTTGCATGGCATGGCTCTTCAAAAAAATAATAAACCCTTTTTGCAATAATCTACAGTAAGTTAACTAAATGCCAAATTTATTCAACCAGACATTGGAAAACCAAGAATCTATGAACTTTCTAGCAGGAATTTTTTTAACATCAACAGCTGCCAGGAAAATGGTTGAATCTTTAAGGCTTATTCTTTCCTTATTAATCATTTCTTTCATTACAAGGTTAGGAAAAAGATGAAAATCCCTAAGGTTATTAGAGGGCTCCTTACCTTCCCTTCTGCCATCATCGTTGAGCACCTCCTCCACTACAAAACTGGCACCTTCCAGAGCAAAAAAACCTTGGTCAGAAACCACTTCACTAAATGATTGTGGAAAATTAGCCTGGGCATCACCAATACCCAACTTAATAGTAGGGTTAGGGGGTATCATACCCCCTCCATAAATGAAATTAACACACAATACAGTCAGATTTACAAATTGGTGCCACAACAGAGTTTCACACATGTGAAGCAAATACGAAAGGCCGAAGAAACACATAAACAGGGGCACATAAAAGAAAATAATAAATGTGATAAACTTAAAAGAGCATAGGGCCCTACAAAATACAAAGCTCTGCAGGGGAGGGCAAGCCTCCCCCACCCATAGAAGATGCCTGGCACACTTCCCAACTGCCTCGATCAAAGTGTCGTCCACCTCCCAATCATCTCTCTAGATAAGATTTCTGCATATTTATATTTTGATGAGTTTGTATGTGTTTTACAAATATAGGATTCAAAATGCACATCATTCACTTAATCATAGTGTGGACAATTTGGTTCACTCTATTGGGAGATGTTCCACCTATGATTCATCAAAGGTTTTATGTTAGATTTCTCATAAACATTTTATACTTCATAGACTATATATATCAAATAATTTTATGCACATTCATTTACCCATATTTCATAGGTTACTTTATATGTTTTTCATTTTCTTTTGATGCGATAGACAAGTTATATTCTAAATTTGATACACTTCATGTATTTTGAATGCATGTGTGATGTGATCTTACATATATAAATAATCATTTGAGAACTTGATGAGTGATTATCTAGATAAATTAATTTTAAATTTAATATAATTTTAAAATATAATTTTTAAGCTATATTAATTTAGAATTTGTTAGGTTGGGGCCCTAGCTCGATTGCATAAATCTTTCCTATTGCAGGAGGTTGGTCATGAGGTCTAGTCTCCCCCACCCCCATGGTACTAGAGGGAATTTCGCGCCAGTGCCACCGGTCACGTTAAAAAAGTTTACCAGGCGCACTGCAGTTTATATGGGTCATGCTACCCGTTCCTCGATCTAAAAAAAAAAATAGAATTTTATTAAATTTGAAAGAAAAAATAATACAAATTCAATTAAATGTGATGTTAAATATCACTATTTATCAATTGATATAAATAAATTATTGTGTTATTTTTAGATATACATTTCATGTCTATGTTGATGTGATAGAAAATTTATATTTTACATTTGATAGACTTCATACTTGATGGTCAACCATGTACACATTAAATATATATGAATAACATAATATAATATTTTGTGTCTAAATCAAATAGTAAGTATAAATTGAAGTAAAATTGACTAGTCTTAAAATATATTGTAACAATTTTGTATAATCCAAACAATAGCAATTATATATAATTTAGTTTTTACATCTAAATTAAATATTAAGTATAAATTGAAGAACATAAAATATTTAATCTTTAAATAAATTGTATTAGTTTTATACAAACCAAATGACATATACAAATACTATAAATTCTATAACATTTTCTTGATTATTGTTGACCTAACACTCAATGTAAAAATATATAAATCCAAATCAAGATAAAAGGAAAAATAATCAACCATGTGCACATTAAATATCTATGAAATTAATTTATTGGTTATAATTTAGTCTTCTATGTCTAAATTAAATAGTAAGTACAAACATAAAATATTTAGTATTCAAATATATTGGAACAATTCTATTCTAATGGTAGATACAAATAATATCAATTTTATAGTATGTTTTTTATAATTGTTGACCCAGTATTCAACGTGTAAACATATACACATCATACTCATTGCATATAAATAGATTTAAATCAAGAAACAAGTAAAATGTCTAAATTAAATAATTAGTATAAATTAAAGAGCATGAAATATATAGTCTTCAAATATATTGCAATAATTTATATAAGTCAAATAATATATACAAATAATATCAAATCTATAACATGTTTCTCTTAAAAATTGTTGACCTGGTATTTAATGTATAAACACTTATAGATCATACTCATTGAAAACATAAATAAATTCAAATAAAGAAACAAAAGAAAAATAATCAACCATATACATTAAATATATCAAATAAATTTATTGATAAATAATTTAGTCTTTTATGTCTAAATCAAAAAGTAAGTACAAATTGAATAGCATAAAATATTTAGTATTCAAATATATTATAAAAAAAAAATTATACATCTAAAGATCTTGATATGTGTATTAAAGATTGTCTATATTTGTTACGATATTTAATTTTCTTTTTAGTTTTTCATGACTAATACTTGCATAGAAATTTCTAAAATTTATTTGTGTAGCTATGACCAAGTGTTTATAATGTAGAACCTTCTATCTAGACATATTCAAAAAATGTATACCACTTCTATCTACCTTGATTTATTGGAAATGTAAACCTAAAATAATAAAACTAGTGGGATGCTCTTGCCCATCATCATCTTTCACAAGTTGAATCAATTCATGTTTTGGTCGAGTGATCTTAGTAGATAATATCAATACCTTATAAATTATTACGATCAATAATCACAAGTTTATCTCTAATAAAAACACATGTATAAATCAAGTTTAATTCAAAATTTTCAAGCCAAACCATCTTCATTTCAAAACTAAATTAAGTACAAAATTGGGAATATTAAAATAGTCATTATATGATACCTCCAACAACTAGATTAGATAAGCATTCATAATCAACCAAATTTGGTAGGCATGTTGTTGTTTAGAAAGTGTGTTGCCATTTCTCAATGGCGTCGCTAAATCGAAAACCCTTGACGCATTGCTATTTGCATCATGTGTAGCCTAAACTTAAGTGTGTCACCAAACTAAAATCGCCTGACATGTCGCTAGAAACTAAGTACATCGCTATAAAATCAATAGCGACGCCAACCAGTTCCTGGTGCATCGCAATACATCAACGCCCTAAAAGACCTAGTTTCAAACCCTAATAAATGCACCAAAATGCATAAATTGAGAAAAGTTTCAAGTCACATACCCAGGGTCCTATGTCTACATGGCGCTGGAACTCTCAAACTCGATCAAAAAGGTGGGTAGGAAGCACACATCGCACCATATCACTAAGGTATCAAAGCTTAGGAGCAACAATTCGCTAGAATTCAAGGGTGCAAATGAATTGAAAGTGCCCCTTTAACATATATTTATGCCTAAAATTTAGGGTTTTTTGCCCTAATTTGAGAGGGAAGCTAGGGTTTTGAGCCCGTTTCACCAATTCTTGACTTGTGAACCGTATTTTAAGATATTTTTTGTGTTTTTGAGCTTGTTTTCGTGTCCCATAGCCTTTTTTTACAGTTGAATCAATGTTTCAACTTTGTCAAGAGATCAACCCAAAATTCCAAATTTTTGCCCAATCTCTTGAGGGGGTAGGGTACCAACATAATTCCTTCTGCTGGGGCAATAGTGGGGCATCTAAAAAATTAGGAATTTTTAAATTTTTTATCTAGGTAGCAGTTTTAATCCGAAAAGCGGCAGTCTTTGAACCGACATAACAGGACCTCGCTTCAAAGAGGGGAAAAATGTAGACACTTAAAAATGTATTTGTACCCCAAATAATTTTTTTGGCATTCTGTGTAAATTGAGCTAAATCTTGTTAAAATGCCATGAAAGGTCTGTTTTAGGTCAAACCAATCATATAATCTTGGTGGGTTTTTGTCAAAGAACACACGTGCAAAATTCTGAAAAATTGAAAATTAGGGTTTTTTCCCCTATTTTCAGGGAAAACCCCCGAAAATAGGACCTTCCCAGAAATGATTGAAAATGATTTTGATAGGGTTAAAAGGCTTCACGATCACATTGGTCAAGTCAGAATCGTCAAAAGATAAGTTTTACTCTGGTGGGTCTATTTCTATTTTTCATGAACAAAGTTAG
>VDFB02324312.1:18891-45675 GCA_007258455.2 Sequoia sempervirens | reverse complement strand
GTTTGTGAGTGCATAACAACCAGCATATGTATCTTACCTTTTTGGGTTATCTCACCTAGTGGACTACCATGAGTTCTATCACCCCAAAGTGAGTATGCATGCTCTTTTTGTCATAAACAACCTAGATCTAATCCACAACTAGCTGGACAGATGATGGAAGCTCAATCCAATTCTTCTCTTTCTTCTCACTTGTGTTCCTTTGTTCTTATGTTTAGTTTGCCATGGGATCTTCTTCATTAGAACTGTCATCCCTCTTGATCGTTGTCATTCCATCCTTGCTAACATGAGGTGCACGTTGGGATCCTTTTGATATGCATGGCTACTTTAGTGTGAGTTTGAAGCATGTTCATCCTCTCACTAAAGTGGGGGCTAAATGTGCCATAGAAAAATGGCCCTTTGACATTTTCATGGTCTTTTAGGTCTTTCTTCACTATGCTTGGTCCATTTTTCTTTGATTTAATGTTGCAATGTGGTTTAAACATTCACATTAGGTTCTTAAAATTCAAATTATGATGTCTTGTGAAGGTTTTGTGAAGTGTTGTAAAACATTTCTACACTTTTCTAGACTCTATTCATTACAATTCACCTAAAAATCACCTTTTCATCACTTATCAAGTCCTTTTTTGAAGTTTTGTAAAGTCTTGTAAAAAGATTTCATGCTTTTCTAGGCTCAATTTCACTATTTACACATTTCTTATGCTTTATTTGACTCCTTTATGCACTCATAAGGCTCAATTAAGTGTGTTTTTTAATGTAAACCCAACAAACAACATTAAATGCTGAGATAATTCCTGACACCCACTTTCAAGTCCAAGGTGGACCCATTCGCCATGGGTGGTGAATGAGTCCTTCTTGGCTCAAAATTCAAAATATTTCAAATTTTCTTTCGGGTTTTGATTTAAAATCCTGTAATGGAGCCACAGCAGTGATGTATCTTAGTTCACTAAGGCACAAGTGTGTATAAATAAGTGTTTTTACATCCATTTTATCCCCCATTCATCAAGTTCACTTATTCATTCATTCATTCATTCAAGCATTCAAGCACTTTGCATCATTTAATCAAGCATTAGTCAAGTATCTTGGAGCAACCATTGATATATCTTGAGATTTCTTCAATAAGGTTGGGTGAGTTTAGGACATTTCATTTGTTTGTCTTTCTTATTTCATTTCATTCCATTTCTTCATTAGAAAGGGTTTTTATTACACCAAAAGTGAGGTATTTGACAAAATCCTTATAACCTAACCCTTAACCATTTTCCCCTTTATATGTGTGTGTTTGTAGACTTTTGTATACAATTTATCAAACAATAGGTGTTGAAAAGTGGACAAGAAGTCAACAAAGTGTTTCAAGTCAACTACTTCCTATTTCAAGCTTGGAGACAACCTATAGTCTGTTTTCTATAGATTTCACTTCGTCAATCCGACAAGAAGACAACCTCAGATCTGGTGCTACAAAATTGGTCTCTAATTTCATAGAATTTTGGGAGAGGACTGATTCACCATCAGTGGCAAATGAGTCCTACCTTAAGGCTAGAAAGTTATATTTTGTCAGATTCTGGATCCCGACACTCATAAACCTATTCTCAAAAGTTTTTATTAGAAGCAGGACTGGTTCACCATTAGTGGTGAATGAGTCCCACTGGTGATTTTTCAATGATCTTTGTGATTCAACTTTCTTCTTTTATGTTTTAAATTTGTTCATATTTAGTTCATGCTTGCATATCACATTGTGTTTTCAAATATTACATATTTCTTAGGTTTTGCATTTATAATCAATCAATTACTTAGCTTAGTTTTATTTAGATCATCTCATTTAGAATTAATAATATCATACACATCTTAATTTGAGTGAACTACATTGATTTTTCATGAGGTTTATCTCTCTCCTTTTAGGTGAAACATCCTAAGAGTGCAAGAGTAGCCTATAAGCCTCACGCCCAAAAATCTATTGTTTAGGTTGTATGAAAGATGATGAGGCATAACATGGATTAGTTTTTCTAATGTGGCCTTTCCAACTATAATAGGCAAAGTGATCACACCAAGTGTTTGTTTTCCTACATTGTCAAATCCCTTAATAGATAAAGAGTCAAATTGAAATTTTGATTTATCCATGCCAAGCCTATCCAAAAGGGGCACACTACACACATTAAGGGGGGAGGCATAGTCGAAAAAGGTTCACTTTATCCCTATTCTCTTATATTGAGCTATTATCATGAAGGCATCATTTTGTTTTTTGCACTTCCAAAGGAGGGAGCTCACTTTGGTGGAAAACGATGTTAGTATTTATTCCTTGAATTATGGCTGCTATGTCATTCAAGTTTGCACTAGATGGGATAGGAATTTGTTGTAAAGCACTTTGAATCATGTTGTGATAATGATGGGAGACTTTAATAAGGTCCCATAATGATATCTTAGCGGGATTATTCTTTAGTTGTTTAACAAGATCATACTCCTTTCCACAAGGGGGACTCAAAAAAAAAGGGTTAGGTAGGATAGGATTAGGCAATGGGAGGGATGTTGAAGGTATTTTTTTTGTTGCCAATTGTTTCTAGTATTATATGTATGAGCAACGGTGTTATAATTCAATTGTTGCGAAACATTTTTCTTAGGTGGGTAAATGATAAGTTTAGGTTGGTGGTCATTGCGAGGGTGGGTAAAGAATTAGAGGATTCTTAGGATGTCCCACAAGGTATGTAGGAGGTCCATTAATCAAGGGGATCTAATGGACACTTGTGCATTCAATACCTCCGTGGTTTTGGCTTGATTTATTTTTGATGAAGGGAGTCTAGTGTCATCTTTTTATCATCTAAGGAAGTCATAATGTTCTCATCCTCCACCATGATATCATCCCTAGTAGGAGATTTTTTAGGAGAGAAACAAACTAGATGTTCATGACATTCAAAGCTTGGTTCTAAAATGGATTCATCACAAGTAGGGAAATTATCAATGGTTGGATTGTATTGTTTATCAGTAATTTTTTCCCTAGGGGAAGAGAGACACATAAGATTCTCATGACTTTCAAACATCAAAGTATCTTCTTTACAACTAGGGGAGATATTAGGAGAAGGAAAAATGTGATTGTCAAGATTGTCCATAATTTCATTCCTTTGTTCCATAATATCTTCCAAAATAGGATAGGTAGGGGAGCATACATATAGAGGGTTGTCATATATCTTAAAGGTTCAATCATCTAACACCAACCTATTGTCCTCACTTACATTATGATTGTCATGATTCCTTACAACTGCATCCTCTTTTACTAAAATTTTCTCACAATCAAGGGATGAATGGAAATTAGATAAGGTGATGTTTAGAAATGTATGTCTATGATTTCATTCTCTTGTTCCATAATATCTTCCCAAGGGGGAGGAGGAGAAGGACAAGCAAGACTTTCACAATTCTCAACGATTGCATCTTTTTTCACCAAGATACCTTAATCACTAATAGGAGAGGTATTGGAAGAACAATTATGATCGTCATTGTTATATGTATGCTTGTATCCTCTTCTATCACATCATTTCCACAAGTAGGAAAGATAAGAGGGGTTGTAGGTTTAAGGAAAGCATTAACATTTTCACTCTCTTGCACTAAGAGACTCTCATAACTAAGAAACATATTGAATGAATGACTAACATGCTTATTGACTAACTTTTTCTTTGCAAACTTGGAAAGGATAGATACTAACATTTTTTGAAAACTACTCTATGGAAAATTAAAATGGAAAGAGACTTAAAATGCATTGTAAAGACCTAGAATTAAAGGTGTAAATGCAATTTTCAAATTATAAACAAGGTAATTTACTGATTACACTATGCAATAATTTGAAAATGAAATGTTGTAAATGCAAATTTGTAATTAATAAATGCATGAAATGAACTGATTTAAGCTAGATTTAGTGAAATGCATGTAACAAAAACTCATCCAACTGAAACAGATAACTAATGACAGCAAACAGAAGTGCAAAAACAAAGTTTTCAATGCTATAAAAGGTAGTTTCAAGGCTGATCTAGGACTAATTCGCCTAGAGGGGGGTATGAATCCCAGTTAGGGTTTTTGGAGGGGTCAAATGATGGAAAATGCTTAACATAGAAATCCTAGAAAGTAGGAAAAGCAACCTATACTAGGACTAAATTGCCCAAAAGGGCATATGAGTCCTAGATGAGGCTTTTTGCATCATTTTCAACAATTTTTTTGTAAATATTATGTTTTTTGTTTTAGATGATGTCTAAGCTAAGTGAAAATGTAGATTTCAGATGAAATTCAATGATGTAAGATGTAAAAATGCAACCTATATGCACTTTCACTAATGCAATATTTAGAAACCCTAGATGCCAATTAACTAATGTAAAACCTAATGCAAAGCTAATGCAAGCTAGATCTAGGATGATAATGCAATACAAATCAGAAATAAGGTGTTCTAAATGTAGGTTCACCAAAATGAAAGGTGGAAAATTGTCATTGCTTATGGGTTAGGACATAAAACAACAATCTTCTTTACTTTTCATTCAAGGAAACCCTAGGGATCTCAATCCAAGGATAGAAAAGTGAAAGAGATCTACAATAGGGTTGTCCTAGGATTTGATTAATGACTAAAAGTTGGTTCACCACCAAGCTAGGGCTTGGAAAGATAAGAAATGAATGTAACATGCAAAGTACCATGCAAAACCTAACTAAATGACTTAGGAAATGAAACTGAAATGTAGAATAAAAGACTACAAAAGTATAGAGGTGCACTTGGAAGAAGGATGAGGTAAAACCAAGCTCCAAACCCCTCAAAACCTACTGTTTAATTCCCACCAGGACTCATACACCAGTCTGGGCGATTTAGTCCTAGAGACTAAGGTTTCTGTGCCAAAACTGGAATCTAACAGTGTGTGATTTGAAACAACTAAAATTTGGAAAATATGATGTATTGGGACTCATACACCACAAGTGTTGTATCAATCCCACTCTAATTTTTTGGAGGGTTAAGGCCTGATTCTGATCTCCTATCTCTACTCTTCCATCCACACTTTGTTTCTAGATACGAAGCCCTGATTTGCAACCTATACCTATGACTTTGTTGTGAAGATGCCAATCTTGTGAGAACTTGACAACTTTCCTCAATCTTTTTACTCAATCTTCAAAAGATCTTCAAGCCTCAAAGAACCTAGATCTGCAATCACACATGTAGAGAGAAACTTGTTGATTGTTAGGGAATAGGGGTTTGCCTTGGTCAAACCCCTTTTAGGTAATTAAACCAAATAATTAGATTGAAATAAGGACATGAAACATGAAACATGAACAATGATACCTTGAATGATGTCTTGAGATATAAATCAACAATCTAACGTGAAGTGGCCATGTAGAATGTAGATCTTGATCTTGATCTTTGATGTGAAACAATGTTTGTAAATGGTTCTTCAATGCTACATCACAACACTAGCTCAACAACATGCCTAATGCTTAATGACATTAACATGATGATAGATCTTGAATTTTTACAACAAATGATGAAGAATTTTTCGCTTGAATGCCTTAGAAATGCTCTTGTAAACTCTCTTGACGATCTTGTGAAGTCTTGGAATCATAAACTTGCTATTAGGAATGCTCTCTTGAAAGTATTAGGTGAAAATGAGTGAGACGACCTTGTATTTATACTTATTTTTGAAAAATTTCTTGAAATTACAACACTACAAGATGAATTATGATTGGATGTTGGTTTATGTCAAGATTATCCTTAGAAAGATGCATTAATTAAGGCTTGTGGATGCAAAATAAGGCCAATTAAAGCATATATATGCCCAATTAGTAATGAAAACCCTAGATTAGTATGAAAGTGTGGTACAACACTTTACAACACCCTAAATAAGGCATAATTAAGTTCATTTAGTTTAAGAGGGCCCAAAACTTAATTTGAAGGTGTAAATAAATACACTTTACAATATTAAATTAAGGGAAAATTAGGTCAATTTAGCTTAAAAAGCCCTAAATCTCATGTGAATGTGTAAAACACATTACAACACGAGATGAAGGTAATATTAGGTCCATATTAACATTAATTATTTCCAAATTAAGTGTGAAAATGTAAACGACAACATTTTTCTACACTACACTTAGAAAATCAAGTTACCACATAATTGCTACTTCGTGAGAGTCTAAATTTAGATATATATTTTAAAATTTTAAGGTTCATTCTCATGTTTTACAAAAAAAATATATGTTAGTTTTCTATTCTATAAATTTGACTCAATTAAAATAGTGGATGAGGTAAGGATTGGAATTGGTCCATGGGAAAGTGTGGATGGGGCCTACGGGATTCACTTAATAAAGGTCAATTGCATAACAACTATATTCGAAGGATTATATTAAACACCCCTAGTTTTATTTTTTCCCTTAGAATTTATACCTTCAGTAACACATTTGCATATACTAGTATAAATGAAATGCTTTCTTGTGTTCACCAAGTACCATATTCATCTTCTTTTTTACATTTTTTATGTCCACTCATTATCTCTAATATATCAACCAAGGATAGTACCCATACTTATATCTAAGTCAAAAATAGTTGTAAATTTGACATCCCATAAATTAAACCCTCAACACAAAAATCTAAATGAGCTATAACATATATATCATATTGTAGAAAAAAATGATTTAAAATAGCTTATGCATCTCTATTTTCAAATAATTTCTTCACTAACTTTAACAATGGATCCCCCTAATGGAAAATATTTCAATTATATTGTACATTTTAATATAAACATTAATGGAAGGGATTTAAAGATAACTAGTGATTGTTTTGGGTAGGGTTGTGGCATTACCAGAAAATTATCCAATAACTAGTCTTAGGAAACTTGGGTACAATTTTACTAAACCTGCACAACCTTGGTGTAAGCATTGTTTCCTTTTTAAACTACATTATAGTTGGAATTAAGTAGGTGCCTTGGTATTATGATGCTCTAAAATGATACAAGACTATGAGGTGTAGAAAAATACAGTTTCATGATCCTATAAAGACTAGCATAGTGAATCATGGAATTTCCTCTAATTGACTTGTGTAAAGTGATCTATTGAGAATTTCGAATGCCACATATAAACACCCCACCCTCCTTCAACAAATTCTTTCCAACACTCAATACTTATATACTATTAATCAACTTATCCTATTTCCCCTAATACTAAAAAGATATATTAGGCGATATTTTAGTTGTTTAAAAATGCTTAATTTGTATTCATATTATAATACATTTCTTAGGAAGGGAGTGTATTGAGAGATGAGATCAAATAAAGATTGAGTTACTTTCTAAATTTTATATTAGAATAAATTACTTGTACATTAGTTATTAAACTAAGAATACCCCTTCAAAATTGACTCAAACTTAAATTGAAAAAAAAAAAACAAGATGTAGAATTTTCATCATAGAAATATTTAACTAAAACGAGATCCATGTGATGCATTCGTGAACCCATTCATCATGCAAACTATTTTACTAGTCAACACCTCCACTTTCAATGTTGGAATTTTTCAATGAATGATTGAATAAATATTTAGAAATCCCTTTGTCATATCAATCAGTAATAGTTGTAAAGTTTAGATATTTTAGAAAGCTCCCCTCGGGTACCCATGTTGTCTTATATAAATGATGAAGTAGTGAGGAGGAGTGACATCTAGAGAAAGATGACATCACTGACTAAGGAAAATCCCAGTATGAATATATCTTGATATCACTTTATAACAGATGTCATAAGTGCAGAGCACAAAAAAAAGGATTAAAAAATAAAGGAATTCCATTATTCCAATTTGAACTCAAAACATGAAATTACATACTAAAAATGGGAATCCATGGTTTCATTCAATTCAATCCGATATTGGCTCCAACACTTATCTTCAAACGCCAATTACTTTTCATCTTTAAAAAACCCACTATACACAGTACTTCCAGTTAAACAAGAAAAACTATTTGGGTGAGACACATTTCAGTTTTTGCACTCAGTGTCACTAGATAAAGGCTTTCCCTCTAAGAAATTCACCATCATGAAAACTATCATAATATATAAAATACTTAGTAACCTAATAGTATAAGGTATAGGTTCATTATCTTCAAAGTATTTCGACCACTCCAAGTACACCATCCCATGCAAGATTTATTTGAGTCACTATAGGAAATCCTAAAAATAAAGTTCCCCATCAAATTGGTCATCTATAATTTCATATTTTTTCCTACAACATGGGAATTGGCAAATTTTCAGGCAATTGATATTACTAAAAATAGTGTCGTCTACTTTAAACTATTGATCACTGACAAAAAGTAGCCACTTACAAAATATTTTTTATCTTCTATATTTTACACTTATTATATTTGATATTTGAATTTGTACATATTAATAGTCATTGATCCAAAAGATTTATAAAATATTGCAAAAACGAAAAGATTTCGTTGCCTAAGAATCAAGAAGTGGATCACAATAGAGAAGAAAAAGTTTGCAGTCATAGTAGATTGTTGATGGGAAAAGAAGGCCTTCAATCAAGATACAGACATGTTAGCCGCTACCTGGGAGTGAAGAATATGTCGTTGTGAAGAAAGAGAAGCCAAAATTTTTGTTCAAAGGTTGATCATGTGTGAAAACAGAGCTGATTTGAGGTTGTTAGGAGAGTTCATGAGATTTTGAGGAATTTTTGCTGCTAGTGAAATAATTACCATTAAGAAGATTTCAAATTGCTACAGAGGTAATGATAGTCAAAAGCATTCATGTAATCCAAGTGTTTTGGGGAATAGAGAGGGATTTAATTAGTAAAAGTAGTTGTCTATAAGGAGAAATAGGCGCAGATCCAAGTCGTTACAAGTAGACAAAAAAATAAAATTGAATTAAAGATACCAAAATTGTTCAATTCAAATCATACAAACTTTAATGTTGTTAAAGAGAGCCAAACCAAGTTGCCAATAAAGCAATTGTTGCTAAGGATAATAAGTGTTTTGCAGAAAAGCCACTAAAGTTTATTTGCAGACAACTACTTGTTATTGAAGAAAAGACATTGTTGTGGAGAGAGAACTTGAAGATCACAAAGATCGATGGTTTGAACCTACCAAGGGAACAAAGAATAAAAAGAAGCGTTTATTGTCAAATTGTAGTTAGAGGAAGAATCACAGTGTTAGCTGCCAAATCACAATCAGAGGAGGAATCACATTGTTTGTTGTCAAATCATAGTCAGGTGAGTTTAAATTATTTATTTCATTGGGAAAAACTGATAAGAAGGCAAAGAAAGAAACTTCAAGATCATATTGTGAGTCTAGGCATCAAAGGGGAGTATGTTGGAAAGTGATACATGTGTAGTCTTATTTTTTAGACAAACTATTTTAGTTAAATGTTTGTAAGAACTATATTTAGAATTGAAGATAAAAGACCTCTATAAAGAGAGGTCATTTTAATGGATTTAATTATCAGAAAAATAATAAAGTTGTTGTGTTTGTGTCAATATAATACTTTGCTCTCTATTTCTCTTATTGTCTTCTGACTGTGCTCTTGAAACTACAAGTTTTGCAAAGTTACAAGAAGAATGAGATGTGACTACTTTCTATTTATCCCCCCTACCGAGCAACCATTCTTCTTCACTTTGGTTTATTCTTTCTGATGAGTTGTACCTCAATGCTAAATCAGACTAAATGCAACCATTCCACCACCTATACCCATGACAGTAAATATTCATTCAATTTGAATGAGATTATGTTTGATCTAACATCTAATCTAAGTAAGACAGGGTATGCAAATTCTTCCCATGGGGAAACTCCTGACGAGGTATATGGAGAACTCCTTTTTGTGGGGAGCCTTTCCTCTCAAGAGTGTGCATATTTTATAACGGATGAAGAAATTACTTATCTAGGATATTGTCTGACTTCCATGGGTGCACAAATATGGATGAGTAACTACTTCTTGCACTATGATAACTTTAATTTCATTTCACAACTAGATACAAAATAAAATTATTGGGTTAGCAATACACTCATTACAAGCAAAGATTTCCAGTCCACAAAAAAACATCTTCTATCAAATCTATCTATCAAAGTATACTACCATGCAAAAATGAGATACGTTGTAGGATCAGATAACTACTGCAGTTTTGAACAAATATATGGTCTTGTCCAATGTTGGGGATATATTTCGATCTAGGATTGTAAAACATGCTTATCTACTGCAAGACAATGTTTAGAGCATATCATGACTGTTTGTGAAACAACTCAGGATATGTTATACCCTTGCTTCCTTCGATACAATACACACTCTTTTTTCAATTCTAGCATAGGATGACAACCTCCTACTGAAATCCATCCACCCATATCACACAGTAAACACAACAACTTGTTTTGTAATCATTCATTTTTCTTTATTATTTTCTTAGTATAAATCTTAGACAAAATTTCAGTGGACAAATGTTGATAAGAAATATGAGTGCCCTAGTTTCAATCAATAAGCATACTTATTTATTCTGTAGAGAAATCCTCCAAAAAATTCCCATAATATTGGGAATAATTGGAGGTGTGCTACTTGGGATAGTTGTATGTTTGTTTACAATGTAGAGCCAAATAAAATCATCGGTTTCGAGGAGAGAAACAACCCTAATGACTCCAGATGGAGGTGATGATTCCATTTTTTTTTGGGTTTGGGTGATCTTACATATATTGTCATTGTGTGTACTTGTATCTAACATTGACCCATATTTATATCTTTCATATAGATGAAGATACAAGTGTATTTCAAAAGCAGCAAATTGTATTCACATTAGAAACGTTCACTAAAACAACTAGGGATTTTCATGATAATAACAAGCTTGGAGAGGGAGGATTTGGTCCAGTATACAAGGTATAAATAGAATGAAAATTATCTTTTAAATATAAGCATATACTAGCAACAACCCTAATTACATAGGATGAAGGTGATGATTCCATTTGTTTTTGCCATTTTTTGGGGGTTTGGTTGATCTTAAATATATTGTCATAGTGTGCACTTGTATCTAACATTGACCCATATTTATATCTTTCATATAGATGACGAAATAGGCCTTTTTCAAAAGCAACAAATTATATTCACATTAGAAACGTCGGCTGAAGCAATTGGGGATTTTCATGATAATAAGAAGCTGTGAGAGGGAGGGTTTGGTCTAATATATAAGGTATAAATAGAATGGAAATTATCTTTTAAATATAAGCATATACCAAAAAATACGTTTCCAAAAATGTTTGATGGTGGGTATATGTGTACGGAATGAATAGAGAAGGAAAAGTGATAGCAGTGAAATTTTTTTCTAAGCACTCTAAATAGGGCACAAAGGAATTTATGAATGAAGTGAATCTTATGGAAAAAATTCAACATAGAAACCTTGTCAATCTACTCATATTTTGTGTTGAGAACACGCAAAAATTTCTTGTGTATGAGTATTTTTCAAATAAGCCAAATAAGAGTCCCTGCACCTTTATCTTTGGTAAGTCATTCCCTTGAAAGGAATCATTCAAGTTTGTAATTTTATCGAGGTGCTCGATTGTTTAAGCTCAACTGGTTAAGGAAAGACTTTGTTTCATAAATAATTAATTCTTGTATCTAGTTGGGAAATGAAATTGAAGTTATCGTAGTGCAAGAAGTAGTTACTCATCCATATTTGTGCACCCTTCGCAGTCAGACAATATCTTAGATAAGTAATTTCTGCATCCGTTATAAAATATGCACACTCTTGGGAGGAAACACTCCCCACACAAAGGAGTTCTCCATATACCTCGTCAAGAGTTTCCCCATGGGAAGAATTTGTATACCCCGTCTTACTTACATTAGATGTTAGATCAAACATAATCTCATTCAAATTGAATGAATATTTACTGTCATGGGTATAGGTGGTGGAATGGTTGCATTTAGTCTGATTTAGCATTGAGGTACAACTCATCAGAAAGAATAAACCAAAGTGAAGAAGAATGGTTGCTTGGTGGGGGGCGATAGATAGAAAGTAGTCACATCTCATTCTTCTTGTAACTTTGCAAAACTTGTAGTTTCAAAAGCACAGTCAGAAGACAATAAGAGAAATAGAGAGCAAAGTATTATATTGACACAAACACAACAACTTTATTATTTTTCTAATAATTAAATCCATTAAAATGACCTCTCTTTATAGAGGTCTTTTATCTTCAATTCTAAATATAGTTCTTACAAAAATTTAACTAAAATAGTTTGTCTAAAAAATAAGACTACACATGTATCACTTTCCAACATACTCCCCTTTGATGCCTAGACTCACAATATGATCTTGAAGTTTCTTTCTTTTCCTTCTTATCAGTTTTTCCCAATGAAACAAATAATTTAAACTCACCTGACTATGATTTGACAATAAACAATGTGATTCCTCCTCTGATTGTGATTTGGTAGCAAACACTGTGATTCTTCCTCTAACTACAATTTGACAATAAACGCTTATTTTTATTCTTTGTTCCCTTGGTAGGTTCAAACCATCGATCTTTGTGATCTTCAAGTTCTCTCTCCACAACAACGTCTTTTCTTCATTAACAAGCAGTTGTCTGCAAATAAACTTTAGTGTCTTTTCTGCAAAACACTTATTATCCTTAGCAACAGTTGCTTTAGTGGCAACTTGGTTTGGATCTCTTTAACAACATTAAAGTTTGTATGATTTGAATTGAACAACTTTGGCCTCTTTAATTGAATTTTCTTTTTTTGTCTACTTGCAACAACTTGGATCTGTGCCTATTTCTCCTTACAGACAGCTACTTTTACTAATTAAATCCCTCTCTATTCCCCAAAACACTTGGATTACATGAATGCTTTTGACTATCATTACCTCTGTAACAAATTGAAATCTTCTTGGTGGTAATTCTTTCACTAGCAGCAAAAATTCCTCAAAATCTCATGAACTCTCCTAACAACCTCAAATCAGCTTTGTTTTCACACATGATCAACCTTTGAACAACAATTTTGGCTTCTCTTTCTTCATAGCAACATATTCCTCACTCCCAAGTAGCGGCTAACATCTCTGTATCTTGATTGGCGGCCTTCTTTTCCCATCAACAATCTACTATGACTGCAAACTTTTTCTTCTCTATTGTGATCCACTTCTTGATTCCTGGGCAATGAAATCTTTTTGTTTTTGCAATATTTTATAAATCTTTTGGATCAATGAATATTAATATGCACAAATTCAAATATCAAATATAATAAATTTAAAATATAGAAGATAAAAAATATTTTGTAAGTGGCTACTTTTTGTCAGTGATCAATAGTTTAAAGTAGATGACACTATTTTTACTAATATCAATTGCCTGAAAAATTGCCAATTCCCATGTTGTAGGCAAAAATATGAAATTATAGATGACCAGTTTGATGGGGAACTTTATTTTTAGGAATTCCTACAATGACTCAAATAAATCTTGCATGGGATGGTGTACTTGGAGTGGTTGAAATACTTTGAAGATAATGAACCTACACCTTATACTGTTAGGTTACTAAGTATTTTATATATTATGATAGTTTTCATGATGGTGAATTGCTTAGAGGGAAAGCCAAGTTATCTAGTGACACTGAGTACAAAAACTGAAATGTGTCTCACCCAAATAGTTTTTCTTGTTTAACTGGAAGTACTGTGTATAGTGGGTTTTTAAAAGATGAAAAGTAATTGGCATTTGAAGACAAGTGTTGGAGCTAGTATCGGATTGAATTGAATGAAACCATGGATTCCCATATTTAGTATGTAATTTCATGTTTTGAGTTCAAATTGGAATAATGGAATTCCTTTATTTTTTAATCCTTTCTTTTTGTGCTCTACACTTATGACATCTGTTATAAAGTGATATCAAGATATATTCATATTGGGATTTTCCTTAGTCAGTGATGTCATCTTTCTCTAGATGTCACTCCTCCTCACTACTTCATCATTTATATAAGACAACATGGGTACCAGAGGGGAGCTTTCTAAAATATCTAAACTTTACAACTATTACTGATTGATATGACAAAGGGATTTCTAAATATTTATTCAATCATTCATTGAAAAATTCCAACATTGAAAGTGGAGGTGTTGACTAGTAAAATAGTTCGCATGATGAATGAGTTCATGAATGCATCACATGGATCTCGTTTTAGTTAAATATTTCTATGATGAAAATTCTACATCTTGTTTTTTTTTTTTAGTTTAAGTTTGAGTCAATTTTGAAGGGGTATTCTTAGTTTAATAAATAATGTACAAGTAATTTATTCTAATATAAATTTCAGAAAGTAACTCAAGCTTTGTTTGATCTCATCTCTCAATACACTCCCTTCCTAAGAAATGTATTAGAATATGAATACAAATTAAGCATTTTTAAACAACTAAAATATCGCCTAATATATCTTTTTAGTACTAGGAGAAATAGGATAATTTGATTAATAGTATACAAGTATTGAGTGTTGGAAAGAATATGTTGAAGGAGGGTGGCGTGTTTATATGTGGCATTCCAAATTCTCAATAGATCACTTTACACAAGTCAATTAGTGGAAATTCCATGATTCACTATGCTAGTCTTTATAGGGTCATGAAATTGTATTTTTCTATACCTCATAGTCTTGTATCATTTTAGAGCATCATAATACCAAGGCACCTAATTAATTCCAACTATAATGTAGTTTAAAAAGGAAACAATGTTCACACCAAGGTTGTACAGGTTTAGTAAAATTGTACCCAAGTTTCCTAAGACTAGTTATTGGATAATTTTCTGGTAATGCCACAACCCTACCCAAAACAATCACTAGTTATCTTTAAATCCCTTCCATTATTGTTTATATTAAAATGTATAATATAATTAAAATATTTTCCATTAGGGGGATCCATTGTTAAAGTTAGTGAAGAAATTATTTTAAAATAGAGATGCATAAGCTATTTTAAATCATTTTTTTCTACAATATGATATATATGTTATAGCTCATTTAGATTTTTGTGTTGAGGGTTTAATTTATGGGATGTCAAATTTACAACTATTTTTGAGTTAGATATAAGTATGGGTACTATCCTTGGTTGATATATTAGAGATAATGAGTGGACATAAAAAATGTAAAAAATAAGATGAATATGGTACTTGGTGAACACAAGAAGGCATTTCATTTATACTAGTGTATGCAAATGCATTACTGAAGGTATAAATTCTAAGGGAAAAAATAAAACTAGGGGTGTTTAATAGAATCCTTTGAATATAGTTGTTATGCAATTGACCTTTATTAAGTTAATCCCATAGGCCCCATCCACACTTTCCCATGGACCAATTCCAATCCTTACCTCATCCATTATTTTAATTGAGTCAAATCTATAGAATAGAAAATTAACCTATATTTGTTTTGTAAAACATGAGAATGAACCTTAAAATTTTAAAATATATATTTAAATTTAGACTCTCACGAAGTAGCAATTATGTGGTAACTTGATTTTCTAAGGATAACCACTGAATCATTTAAAAGAAATATTAACATTTATGTAAGAGCACACGACAAAACATTATAATTGTATCATTATCTTATAACATCATTGTAGGTATTATTATATATGCTTGTTGTTTCTCCTCAATACTTTTGACTGACCTACTAAGAAAATTCCTTGCCTAGCGAAATCCTTTAAAAAATAGAATTAAAAAAATAAGAATATTCCTTACTTACAAAAGTCCTTAATAGTATCTATCAAAAACACCTCATTACAAGCAACAAGGAAAGTAGGTTCTAAGCATAAATTTTATGAAGTTAAAATTCATGTGCACATTTTAAATCCACATGCATGGTTCAAATCTACAAGTGTGTAGATTATTTGTGTAGTAGTAGAAATAAACCAAAACATAAGATTTATTGATTTTGAGGTAGTTAAACAGTTCCTAATTTTTGGACACATTGTTGGATTAATTTTTAATATTAGATGTATAATAAATCTATATCATGTTTTTAAATAGGTAAGTACCTTTACTTGTTTATTTAATTTCTAAGAATTTCTTTCAATGTATTTATTAGTCTTATTTCTTTATTCTAGGTTAGATTGTTAATCAATATTTTTTAATTAATTTACCCTATGACATTTTAGAAGAGGTTGTTTATTGCAAATATTCTCATTGATGTCAAGAAGGAATTTGTTGTTCAAATTTTTTGTAAAGGTCATTGATGTCAAAGAAAATAAATGAGATGGTTAGATGTCATCATTAATGTCAAATGCATATAGGTGAGATCTTGACAAGATTGATAGGTGAGATTGTGTGAAAGATATGTGATCTATAATGGCCAAAAGCCACTAATTGGATAACAAAATAAAGATACCAAAAATGCTATTAAATTACCAATTAATCCCTATGCTGACTGAATTATTTGTAGCATGAGGGTGCTACCACAATAGTGGTTTACACTTTCTCGGACATCCTGATTTTTATTGAAATCACATAATTTTAGAAAATATAATGATTTAATCCTTGAAAAGTTCCATTTAAAGGATTCCAATTGAATAGGGTTTGATCAAACCACCTTAGACCAAGCCCCCTTGGATAGAACTCTACTAGTTTTAAACCATACCTATAACAGAGTCTCCTTTACACCTATCAAAATGTTGATAAAAAACACTTTTGATTTACCTTTTGGGGGATCAAATGAATTCATTTAAATTTTTTTTTTTTGTAAGTATGTATTCCTTATTATAAGCTTCCAAAAGTATAATTTTAATTAAATTTAATTTGATTGTTATATTTATTTTTTATTTATTGTGAATGCAGGTTTTTCACTGAAAATCAAGCTCTCTGTTCTACACGTGAAAAAATAGAAGATTATCAAAAAAAAAAATGAAAAATATGAGTGCACTAGATATTGGAGTCCTTGATCCAACAAAAAAAGAATTGAATTTTGCTACATACAAAAAAAGTTACACGCTATATGGTCACGCTATGTCTAAATTGTAATTAGTTTGACTTTGAAACTTGATTAAACAAAAAATATTCAATAAAAACTATCTAACCAAGTGGAAGCACTAGATATTGTAGTTAAAATCTAAATTTGAAAGAATGATAATTTTATCCTTCATGGAAAAAAATTATGCTTATACGATGAGTGTCACTTTTTGAAAATGTTGTTTTCTGAAAAAACTAGTTTTCGAGGGAGATGGAAAAATAAGTGCAATCTAATTCCAAATTTTTGAAAAAAAATATATTTATAATCTACAGACAAAATATCACGAAACTCTCTTTTGCATCATCCTCAAATTCCTCACGGTTTAGCTGCTAGAGGTGCCCGAAAGTGGATATTTAGTTAAAAAAAACTATTTCATTGTCCAGTTTGGCCAAAAATTGTAAACCACTATTGCGGGATCACCCATCATGACAAAATAAATAAAAGATATTTTATGATTGATGACCCCTTTATTATATGTTCAGAAACAATCATATATTTATTTGTTTTAGATCAGCAAGGAATAAGATGTGGAAAAGATTAAAGGATAGAAATTGATTAAAGATGAGTGAATGATTAACGATGAGCAAATGATATTAATTTTCATGTGTGCAACTATGAATAGACAATGAAGGATTATCTTATAAGGAGTAGAAACTACATTGTGATTATATAGAGTAGTTATAAATGAATATAAAGACAATGATTATCATCTATTTAAAATGAAATGCTGATTTTTGAGAATATAATAAGAAATGATTATAAGAATAAGAATACATCAAATAATGTTAAAAAGTGTAGTGATTATATTTGGTTAAGAAGAGGTAGTGATTACGAAAAAACAAAAGGGCACCATTTATTAAAGGATGACACTTCATAAGGAAATCAAAGTTCAAGCTAATTGTGCATAGATAAAGGGTAGACTTTTGAAGTATTAATTATGGTTGATCCTCATTATGGTAGCGCTTAATAGGTTTAACATAAAAGAGGTTGATGCTTTTAATAAGTTATCCCACTTGTTAATGGAAGTGCTTATGCTTAACTAATATAGATCTTATGTTTAACAACATTATTATCTTGGATTAGGCATGCCTATAGTAAAGAGTGGTGTCTCTCAAACGGAAATCACATTCCTTCAAGAGGAATATGAAGGTATAAAAGAAGTTTGTGATCGATTGTAAAGAAAAAAAGTAGAGGGGTGTAAAGACAAAAATATATCATTAATACACCAACAATCTTGTGGGTAGAGGTGTCAGATGTGTAAATATTAAATAAGAAGAGGACTAGAAGCAATTGTGTGGAACATATGTAATATATCATACAAGAATATTTGTGAAGAAATAAAGTGTGTGGTGGAATAAAATAAAAATATCATCTGCTTATGAAAAGATAAGAAGATCATAGTAAGAGATATAAATGAAAATTTGAAAGAAGATTTTATAGCAATTTTATGCATGAAGAGTTCATGCAAAAATAAAGGAGAAATTTATGCCTTAACATGAGGTTGTTGCCCCATATTGAACTAGGTTCGTGCCTCATATCGAAGAGATTGGAGTCTCTTGCTAAGTTGGTGCTTAGTTGTGGGGATTGGTGTCTCCAGTAGGTTGGTTCCTACAAATTTTGTAAGTGGGGATTGGTGTCTCTAGTGGGTTGGTGGTCATGAAGATTGTAAAATATATTTATATAAAAGCAATATTTTTCCATGGTTTTCTCTCGTGAGGGTATCCATGTAAATCATGTGTTCTTGTGTTGCATACAATTGCTAGATCTTATGTGAATGATATTGTGCAATTAATATCATTGTGGCTAGTATATTGAAAAAGTAATAAGGTTGCATTATAGTTATTCACCCCCTCTCAGTATAGTCATGTTCTCATCAATTTGTATCATGAAGTCAATTCCTTTGTAAATAGCATAATTGCTTGAAGGTAGATCTTAAAGAGCACACATTGTCTAGTCAAGAAGGATTTTGATTCTCATCAAACAAGGCACCATTGTTTGATGTAAAAAATTATGTTTTCTAGAGCATAAGGATGGAAACCTATTTGAATTCTCTAAGATATGACATTTGGCAATCCATGGTGAATGGTTATACACCTCTTGTGACTCCTCCAATAGACTAGGTAGGAATGAGGGATAGTGAGTATAATGTAAAGGAAAAGAATGCAATTCTATGTGGACTATTGAAATTGCAATTCATGAAGGTTATGCACTGCAAATTGGTCAAAGACATGTGGGAAAATTTGATAAATACCAACAAAGGAGATGATAAGGTCAAAAGAGCTAAAATTCAAACTCATATCTAGGGCAGTTTGAAAGTCTCAAAATGAGAGAAGAATTTTTTACCACCTTTTCCTTTGAGTGGATGGGATTGTTAACACAATCAATGGACTTGGAGAATAGATTAAAGATTCAATCATTGTGCAAACAGTTTTAAGGTCATTACCTCTCAGATTTGATGCTAAATTTTCTATTATTGAAGAAATAAAGGATCTAGAATCATTAACATTGGACAAGTTTGAAGGAATCCTCACTACTTATGAGATGAGGACTAAACATGAAAGCCATAAAAAAGGGAAGATGCTTACAAAGATACAAAGAAATAGAAAAACAAAGAATTTGAACTTAGCAAAAGATCATATGATGAATTTGATGATGAAGAATCTAATTTTGTAATAAAGCTAAAGAAGGACCCTATTCCTAATGCACCTATTCATTTTCTTGATGCATCTACATACACCTGCTCCATTTGTTTTGTGTGCACCACCTAGTCATATAGTTATTTATAAAAATATCTCTTTGTGTGCTCAATATTTCCTCTTGGTCACCACCACCACCATTGGAAATGCTTGTGTTAGCCATTGACCCTCTAAAAACCTCCATACCACATCTCCTTCATAGTATAGTCTATGTAGCTTTACCACAACCCTCTCCTAATCTACTCTCAAATCTATGAGTTATGTTTGTAGCCCATCCACTGGAGAATAATTTTTTTCTAAATCTTCCACTACTACATCTTTATCCCTTTATTTTATACCTACATATAATCTCAACTCATCTTACTCCTATTGTATCATTGTTAGCTATCTCCATTGCAAACATCACTCTACACAATATTTGTACCACTCTACATAAGCTCTTTCCTACTTTGTATAGGCCTTATCATGCTCTACATAATGTTTTTTGTTTTCCCTCTCTAATCTCTCTATAGTGGCCCATCTTCTGCCACTATTTATACCACTAATCTATCTAATCTTGGCACACCTAATCCAAATGTGTCCACTCCTAATGCCTCTACATTGAATAAAATACTCATTAGTATAATTTATTAGATCTCCTCTATATCTACCTTAGGAATCCATATATTCTACACTCTCCACTCATTTCACACTAGCTACTCAGCATGTCCCTACATAATTAACTCATCATATAAACCTCTACTCATCTCACACTACCTTCTCAATGTGTCTCCTCTAGTCACCCTATCCTCTCTTCCTAGATATATCTCTCACCTCCACTGAGCTCCCCACCTTCTCCACTCACTATCTATTGTCATCCTAAAACTTTACCTCACAATCCATGCTACGAGCACTCTTAGAAAGAAAAGTGGGGTCACAAACTAAAGTTTTAAGCTTTAGGAATTCTTTATGAGTTGTAAATTTATACCCTAGTGACAAAAATAGTAGATTTACTAGAGATTAAGAGTTGTGTAGTATTATACTATAAATTCATAATATAACCCATAGTCTTGACAAAAAAATTGAATAATCCCAATACTATCTTCATATATTATATTCATATATTTTAATACAATATAGTCTTACCTTACAGCTATTCGATTATTTATTCTATTTACTTGTCTTATCTCTCTCCTTCTTCTTTCTTATTTCTAACATAGACTATCTAAATACATATGTTATTTGGGGCATGTCCCTTATAATCTATACCTATTCTAACTAAGCCTAGTTGGCCTTATGCTTTGCATCCCTTTTGTGATAAGTTATAGTGGATTTTGTTGTCTTCCATAACTTTATTATGTCTTATGCTATGTCCCCTACCAATATCATCCCTATTTTCAAAATTGTCTTGTTCTCAAGACATGCAAAATGGACTTATTTTTTAGGAAAAATGTTCTTTCAAAACTCTTTGAGTCAAAGAAAGGTGTTGTACCATTGTGATTTTTCTTATTGAAGGACATGTACCTGTGTATTTATTTAAGTTAGAATATGCTCTAATGTTTTCATTATGGATGGGATTCAGACTTGTTCTGACATATTCAGTGCATTATGAAGGAGACCAATGACATGGGCAAGAAACAAACTCACAACTTCCCATAATTGTTTAATTTGGCCTTTTATCACTTCTCTTTGGTCTAGAGCTACCTCATTTGAGTATGTAGAGATTCAAGTTGTGCTCTTTCCTTCCCATCCATTTCTTGAATAACATCTTAAGTTTTATTCTTAGAGGACTTTTTGTTCAATATGATCTATTTTCCCTTCAAATTCCTAGTTAAGTATGGCCATTGCAATAAAAATTGGGGTAAAGTTGATTTCATGCATAATATTTTTTAGTGTGATTATATTAGATTCTAACTATGTGTGTGTCGTCACAAACTTCTTTCTTTCTTCATTTGTTCTTATTTTTTGGAATTCTCCTATGTTGTTATTTCAAATTTGGTCATATCTTCACAAAAAATCAACTTATGCATCCATTTGTGAAATAATTCATTTCATTATGCTTTGATATATTCTGTTGGAGCAAAAAAAAATATATTTAGGAGAAGAATCTTGAATGCTAATCATGTTATATTTAAAATGCATAAAGTAATATCTAAATTTATAATGGATCATATTTATGTGAATATTCAATCAACAAGGATATTCTCTTGTTCAAATAATTTTGTTCTTGATAAGTGGGAATTTATTAATCCTCCTTCTAATGGAGTTTTTTCCTCGAGAAAAACTAAAATTTAAATAGAAAATTATTAAAATGGAAAGCCCCCCTCCTTGTATATTCAAGATAAGTTTGATGGAACCTCTTGAGGGAATATAGGGAAATCAAGTGCAAGTGTAGTGCTAAGAAATAACTTAAGTCAAATTATTGCATTAGCTTCTAAAAAATACCTTGTGAAATGAATAATTTACTAGAAACGAAATCTCTCCTATTAGGAATAGATATTGTAGTCAAAGGACTATTTATAATTTAATAATCAAAGGAGATTCAACAATAGTCATAAACTCCATTTCTAAAAGAAATTCCACAAATTGGATGTTTGATTATGTGCTAGACCAAATCAGTCAAATTCTAAAAAACTTGACTGTTATGAAGTTGTTTAGTTCTTTAGAAAATTTAATGTTATTGTAGATGCTCTCACAAATAAGATAATTGATAGTATGGTTCAATATTTAGAATTTAAATGAATTTTTTCCTCTATTCCCATCTAATTCCACATGGATCTACCTTCTTTCCTCTATGGTGGGTGTTTAAAAATTGGAAACATGTGCTTGTTCCTCCTAATTGTTTGTTGTAAGTGTAGGTTTTTAAAACACATTAAGTGTTTTGGATTTCACATTGTGCAGGGTTGTAATGTCCCCTTTTTCATTAATTATATTTTATGGAAAAAATCCCATCCCAATATTTTTATGTGAGTTAAGGAAGAATTTTAGGAAATTATATATTTAATTCTTAATTTTTGGACCCATGATTAATTAATATTTTCAAGATACTTAACTGGGGCTAATTGAACATTAAAGATATTTGATTGTTTTACTATGCTAGGAACCGAAAAATGGGGTGTGGGGTTTCTTTTGGAGAAATTAGTAACTTTTAGGGTTAGTTTATACCCAATTATATTTGATTCTATGAAAAAATGCATGAGGGTGCTACTACTTATTTTTAAATAGGAATCAAGTAGTGGTTATGACATAATTTTAAATGAGAAATTTTCATAGAAATCAATAGTCCTACCATCTCCAACATGTGTAATATGATATATGGAAAGAATATTATTTATCAAGTGAGGTACACATAAAACATCATGGAAAGTGGCCCCCCAAAAGCAATAGACCCCTTCCCAAGTACACTCATGTATGCATTGCTTCCCATAGAAATAGGACATTGTATAAGGCTCAAAGGAATTAAATATAGACTACAAAGATGCTATATGATGAGATGTTGTACCCATATTTCCTGATGTAGAAGCCAAAACAAGATGACCTTTTCTCTTATTATACTATTTTGAAGAAGAAGAAGGTGACTTATACACTCTATAAGACAAATTAATCTGATTCTTTTTTAGAAGATGTTTCAACTCATTAATATCCTTCTTATAAAAATAATGTTCATTATGCCCAAGCTTCTTGAAATATGAACAAGTATACTTCCCCTTCTTAGATGTTTTATCTATGAAAGACTATATTTTCTTTGGATTATTTGAATGTGGATTGTTCTTAGATTTCTTTTGTTTCATATTAGTATTTTTTGAGTCTTTCACCTGACTAGTCAACAATTCTTGAGATTTAGAAGACTTGATGAGACCCATTGAGATTGCCATTTTTTTTCTCATGTATTAAAACATCTCAAAAATTGATGCAAATGAAGGTGTAGTATATATAGACCCCATAGTCAACCTGTGAGTATGAAAGGTAGAAATAAAAGTAGCATAATAGGGACCAATTTTGTCGAATGTATTGTAGACCGATTGAATGCCTTTCTTATCAATTCCACGTGCTTTATATTGATCTCTTAGATCATTAACCTTATTGATGTAGTCCTAGATGTTGTCATATTTCATAGGATAAAGGATCATTAATTCATTATCAATTTGATAGCCTCTTACTTCATTTGTAAAACCATGTATATTTTTTCAATTTATCCAAAGCTCCATGAAAATTCTTACATGGTTCAATTTGGAACAAAAAATCTTGAGAAACTAGTTTAAAAAGACATTCAAGAGCTTTGGTAAGTTCAATCATCCATTTTATATTTTTACTTGCATATATAGGTTCAAGTACCTTATTTTCAACATATAGAGAATAAAATTCATTCATTAGTATACCCCATGAATTTTGATATGAAATTTGCTATATTTTTATTACTATAACTTTTTTGAATTTTCTTGTCCTTAAGGCCCATCAAATGAAAATCCATATGATCAGGTTTCTAGTGCATTGTGAGATATGTAGGTTTGCATGGATACACATTGAATATCCATTACAGTTTATAGGTAAAAAAAATCCTATCCACCCATGTAGGAGGTATACACAATATAATTTTTACGAATATATGCTTTAAAAATTTTGCAAGGTTTTATTTGTTGAGCATATTTACATTTTTTCACTATATATAATTAGCCGATAGGCTATTTATTGTGGGCACAGCCCACTGATTTTGTCTCACGCCTGAAAATTTTTCATGGGACGTGTGAAAAGCATAAAATTTCGTCGGGAAATAATACCGTTGACTGAAAAACGTAATTCATTGTGTGGCTGAAAATTAGGTGAGTGTAAAATCGTGTGGCAAAAATTGCAAAAAATCTGGGCAAAAGTTTACTTAAAAATCACATGGCGAATAGATAATGGGAGATTTGTCATCCTTCTCTACACAACAAAACACCGATAAACTCGTCCCAACAATGAGTGCCACTGTGCCATTATTTTGTTACAGTATGTATGCAATAAACTTGCAACAAACCTCACGAAAAATCCACATAAATTTGAAGATCATCAGCGCACAACCTCCCATTTTTTCAGATCTACGTTTTTTTTACTGTGAATATATTGAAGCAGCAACTAAAGGGAGATAGTTTCAACTCAACTCATTTGGTAATATTCTGCGGTGGTAGGGTTTGTGTTTCTTTCCTCCAAATTTCACCCATTATTCATCATCGACATTTTTCAAATCTGTACAACCCTCAATTGTAGAGTTTAAAATTACAGGGTTTAATTTTTTTTTGTTTGGTATCTATGCCAGTATGACTGTAAACTTGTTGAAAACAGTTAGATTATAATTTAAATAAAACCCTACTAAAATGTTTACCCCTTTTTTTATCTTCGCTGCTAGCTTTTGATATAAGTGATTTTATCAGAAACCCCCAGATATGAAATGGTACCCGTGCATATCCTGGAGCCCCAGCGTGTTTGGGAATTTGATCATCACTAGTTGTTAGAGTTCCGATGGCATTTGCCTCAACACATGCTTTCGAGGGTTTCCCAATCAATCTGTCATAAAAAAATTCTGAATTATATAATACAATGATGACTAGCTAGAAGTTGCATAATCCTCATCAAATACTTGATCAAATAGTCTGCCTCCTAATTCGTCGTTGTATATTTCTTGTTCATAAGTGTGTACATCTTTCATTGTGAAATTTATGTCTGGGGCATGACACTATAAATTGATGTAACTAAGATATTTATTTATCTTCCCTAATAGGCCAGAAGTGCTAGAGCTTTGACTGTGAAAAATATGTGAGGAATAGATTAGTATTAGTCGGTGCTGATCAAGTAATTGTATGATGGGAAGAGGCTTTGTTTTTTATGATCCTTACTACTATGTAGTTAATCTATTCTGCATACAAACAAACTTCTTTGCTTCTTTTAATTTGTGATGTCACTAGCAAAGATTACAGACTTGACATAAATATGAGTGATGAGGGAAAGTATCTAAGCTGGGATGGATAATGAAAATATTGAACTTGAAATATCTGCATGTTACTGTACAGGAAGACTGTAACCTCCAAAGCTATTTCTAAGAGTTATTAAGGATGGGTATTGCACTAAAACCATCCTCGATACTCATGAAGGGGTTTGGAACTACACAATGTAGTACTTTTTGTTCATAGCTGTATAACAACAAATATGAACTTAATCCTTAAAAAATACACAGTTCAACACAAAAAGGTAGGGAGGAAAAAGACCCCCACCAATTATTACCTGTATATAAATCTCTTTGCAAGAGTTTATTTGTCATTTTCTGTGGCGTACAATGCATGCTGAATGTTATTCATGTTTCTATAATTCCCTGTGCAATGTGAAGGGTCAATTAAGTACACTTAGTGAAAATAGCATAATAGGGGGAATATAAGAGCCATGCCCATTTCAATGGAGTTCCATTCATTCCTTGCTCTGTTTGAAAAATTAATGAAATATCATTCACATTGTTATCATGTGTATTTCCAATGTAAATAGCTACCCTATTTGGCACTAACTTTTTCCGTTTTACCAGTTGAGATGCTCAGGCATTTCGTCAAACAGTTGCCTATAAACAAGTATTCTGATTTATTCTTCTAAACAATTTCCCTAACACTGTTCTGAGTTTGTTTTGACTTGATTACAATAATTTGTTGCAATACAAATATAACAAACACTTCCCACTCAACAAATATAAATTTTAGGTAGTTTTCAAACTCAATGTGTTAATATAAATTCAGATGCTCTGTACACACTCGTACCACCGTAGCTCCATATATACAGTCTCAACTTGAACAGTAGCCAGCACAGGGTACAGGTTTCCCAAATGAATCGAGCCTCCCTGAAAACCGAAACTTCATGAAGTATTGACTGAAGAGGCGATACACTCAGTATCGAACAGCTAATGATTAATATATACTGGCATCTCAAAGTTACGGTCCCCAATAATTTGTATCTCCTTAATCGCTGGGCGCTCCCTTCATGAGGTCATACGGCTGCTTTAGAAGAATATAATAACAAAGAATTCACCTGACGCCTTCCCCTTCAGACTTTTCAAACCCACGACATGCTCTATAAGCTAAGTGGAGAAGAAGCGGCTAATTACATATTGTGGCTGTAACTATATGCCAGTCTCCTTATTGAATAGCTTGATTCCTTGTCTTGTATATAACTCGTTACTTAGCAA
>VDFB02324312.1:0-18871 GCA_007258455.2 Sequoia sempervirens | reverse complement strand
CATTAGTTGTTAGAGGTCCGATGGCATTTGCGTCAACACATGCTTTCGAGGGTTTCCCAATCAATCTGTCATAAAAAAATTCTGAATTATATAATACAATGATGACTAGCTAGAAGTTGCATAATCCTCATCAAATACCTGATCAAATAGTCTGCCTCCTAATTGGTCGTTGTATATTTCTTGTTCATAAGTGTGTACATCTTTCATTGTGAAATTTATGTCTGGGGCATGACACTATAAATTGATGTAACTAAGATATTTATTTATCTTCCCTAATAGGCCAGAAGTGCTAGAGCTTTGACTGTGAAAAATATGTGAGGAATAGATTAGTATTCGGTGCTGATCAAGTAATTGTATGATGGGAAGAGGCTTTGTTTTTTATGATCCTTACTACTATGTAGTTAATCTATTCTGCATACAAACAAACTTCTTTGCTTCTTTTAATTTGTGATGTCACTAGCAAAGATTACAGACTTGACATAAATATGAGTGATGAGGGAAAGTATCTAAGCTGGGATGGATAATGAAAATATTGAACTTGAAATATCTGCATGTTACTGTACAAGAAGACTGTAACCTCCAAAGCTATTTCTAAGAGTTATTAAGGATGGGTATTGAACTAAAACCATCCTCGATAGACATGAAGGGGTTTGGAACTACACAATGTTGAAAATTTTATATCATAAATTTTTTTTGCATTACCTATGATCATCATAATTAACAACACAAAAATGTTGGTAGTTACAATTTTTCTTTTTCCTTTTGCTTCCCTATGGGATACAATGCCTCCTAGCAATCTGTTAGCGATACTTCAAATGCCATATGGAAGTCCTGTAAGTATACTCTTTCATTTCATGTTAAATTAGATGTTTTCTATTGGTGAAAGTAATGTAATTACAGTGGATGTTTAGAGTGCTCGTCTCCTTTTTGTTTCCAAATTAGAGCTGATAACCACCTTATTGCGATCAAAACCACTTAATTACTTGACAATCCCGAATTTATTGCATTAGCTTATGTATATACTCTCAGAGTCTAGCATATAATAGATTAAAGATATCAAGTTTCCACAATCCATCAAGATTATATGAGTAAGATTCTGGACTCGATTGTGTAGCTGTTTTTTGTCATCAAACCCAGAAATCTTACTCATATAATACAATAGATTTCCAAACATACTGGCATATCAAAATTAATTAGCAAAATACACATGAAAAATAACAATATCCCTCCTATCTTTCACATATTACGAAGTTTATAAGTACAGCCATGTATATTGAGCTAATGAGAATGGGTGTCGGCTGGCTTATAAGATCAGAAAATCTCCTTTTTGATGAACCAACTTCCTTACTTGATAAATTTTCCTCATTAATCTAGCTTCCACCTAAATTTTAGGACTAAAACAATCTTTATTCTCTATTTAATTTATTCTCTTTTTTCCTTTTCTTGTTATTCGACTAAAACGAGCTGGGCTCCAGCAGGGCTTGAACATGGATTACTTGGAAGCATATTTTACTTTGTATTTGATATGTCTAATATCTTGAAGCTTTCCTTTCAACTCGTTTATCCAATATTAAGGATATTTGATGTACATGATTTATGCATTAAAAAGGCTGGAACTCACTTTAGGTGATGAAAATCAATCTTCTTTAATGGAGGTTTTTGCAGGCAAAATTCCCCATCAATTTACTGTATTGGTCAGTCTAATAATTCAAAATTGTCAGATAAATTATACTATAAAATGTCTCTGCATTAAGTCCAGGGAGAAGGTTGCCCATCAATTTATTGTATTAGCCAGTCTAATAATTGTCAGCTAAAATATAGTGTAAAATTGCTTTCCATTAAATTAATTGACTAATGTAAAGGTTGTGGGCAAATATATTCCATATTGCCTTATTGGCGGTTATTTTAAAATCACACTTTAAAAGATCCATGTATTTTGCATTTGTTAAGCCTTGTATTTCATTTTTTCAACAAAAGTGGCTACAATGAACTATGGTAAGAATTGCGCAGAACTTGCATCCACTTGCACATGGTTTATTATGCTATGGATTATGCTGACCTCTTTGCTGTGGATTTTTCTTTATTACAGATTTTATTGTAACTTCAACTAATGAAAACCTGGAAAAACATTATGATGCCACAATATTTATAACAATTCTGTAAATAGGGCATGCCTTACTCGGCCAGTTGGTGTTGATAGTGACACACAAAACAGGGAACAATGCATCAATTGTCTGCTGCAACAAACCTTTGTAGGATTTTCATAAACATAGTTTCAACATATTGTAAGTGTAGTGTATTGTCATTAAAAAAGCTCATGCATACTTTTGTCTAGAAGGAATATAACAATGCAAAGGGACCACACAACCTTCTCAACACCTCTTTCACTCATCATAAATATATTTCCACGTGCACCTACCTCACAACAGTGCTTTTAGAATGCATAGACATAAACTGAAACAGCCAGAGAGCCCATGTTGCAAACCTGAAAATATTGAAGCTGAGTGTCAAAAAGGATTGAAACTCCATGCTTACCTTCAATGTGGTGGTTAAAAAGCTTTGGCCACAAGAATAACCTGCAGTAACTGTGGAGGAAGACCTAGATAGGTAGACCTGCAGTAGTTGGCATGTTGTGCATTTTCTCAATCCCTTTTGTGTAGATTGGTAATATGTAATATCATTCCAAGAGTTAAAATCTTGAGCATTTTTCTTTAATTAATTTAGTTTTGAAGCTTTTTTGCCTTTTTGGTGGCAATAGCAAATAATTTGAAGCTTTGAATTGGTTTTGACATTATATTGCCTTTTTTCTTGAATTTGGTTGTGTAGAACATCTATTCCTCATAGTAACATGGAAAATGTGAACAATGAGTGTGAAAATTACCATTTTACAGTGAGCAATGTATAGATCCAGGAACTTTTATCCAACTTTATGAGCATCTTGCATTTTGTATGTCAATATGGCTATGTAGTACTTTTTGTTCATAGCTATATAACAACAAATATGAACTTAATCCTTAAAAAATACACAGTTCAACACAAAAAGGTAGGGAGGAAAAAGACCCCCACCAATTATTACCTGTATATAAATCTCTTTGCAAGAGTTTATTTGTCATTTTCTATGGCATACAATGCATGCTGAATGTTATTCATGTTTCTATAATTCCCTGTGCAACGTGAAGGGTCAATTAAGTACACTTAGTGAAAATAGCATAATAGGGGGAATATAAGAGCCATGCCCATTTCAATGGAGTTCCATTCATTCCTTTCTCTGTTTGAAAAATTAATGAAATATCATTCACATTGTTATCATGTGTATTTCCAATGTAAATAGCTACCCTATTTGGCACTAACTTTTTCTGTTTTACCAGTTGAGATGCTCAGGCATTTCGTCAAACAGTTGCCTATAAACAAGTATTCTGATTTATTCTTCTAAACAATTTCCCTAACACTGTTCTGAGTTTGTTTTGACTTGATTACAATAATTTGTTGCAATACAAATATAACAAACACTTCCCACTCAACAAATATAAATTTTAGGTAGTTTTCAAACTCAATGTGTTAATATAAATTCAGATGCTCTGTACACACTTGTACCATAGTCTCAACTTGAACAGTAGCCAGCACATGGTACAGGTTTCCCAAATGAATCGAGCCTCCCTGAAAACCCAAACTTCATGACGTATTGACTGAAGAGGCGATACACTCAGTATCGAACAGCTAATGATTAATATATTCTGGCATCTCAAAGTTACGGCCCCCAATAATTTGTATCTACTTAATCGCTGGGCACTCCCTTCATGAGGCCATACGGCTGCTTTAGAAGAATATAATAACAAAGAATTCACCTGACGCGTTCCCCTTCAGACTTTTCAAACCCACGACATGCTCTATAAGCTAAGTGGAGAAGAAGCGGCTAATTACATATTGTGGCTGTAACTATATGCCAGTCTCCTTATTGAATAGCTTGATTCCTTGTCTTGTATATAACTCGTTACTTAGCAAGGACTCCAGCGTGGAAATAATCATTCCATAGTCTCCTTCCCCAAGGTGCGATTTTCATCCAAGCAGCTTTTTACAAAGGTAACCACAGAGTGTTGGGAAATGCTCGACTTATCGGTCATCCAACTGCTTCAACCCAAAACTTTGAATTCCTTTTATAGATTACCAATCTTTATTCACTCTCTATCTGATGTGTAAAGTCACAATTTCTTGAAGGAAAGCTATACTATTCGATGCCATAAAGAATACCAGTCACCGTCAATCAAATGAAGACTTTGTATTCAGCGGGCATGATATTAATCTTCGATGTATCTTATATCGTCTTCAGAATGGCACGACAGCTAGAAATTGTTGGAATTTAAACCCTAACTGCCACCGTCTCCACTAGCCGCTGCCCGCAATATCGCAATCAATAAAATAGCCATCGCAATACCGCGGGAGACTCTCGTAGCTTTTTATTTTATCCCAACCGCTAGTCGTTTACCGCCGTTTACCGCACCGTCAACTAACCGCTGCCCGCGATATCGCAATATGGGTTTTACCCATTGCGATACCGCGGGGAACTATGGAAAAAGCCGCCACCACCAAAGGAAATTTCATAATACGGGATTTAATATTTAAGTTTTATATTGATGTAAAGGACATTGTATTAAATGCATGTTGATGGGAAAAAGTTAGTTAGGTATTTTTGTATTAAATTTTTTGTCAGGCTTTCCCATCCGTGAAAACTATTCATGTGACTTTTTACTTTATCTTATATTTGTATATGTAATTTACTTTTGATAATTAATGGAATGTGAGCATACAGGAAATTAACGAGCAACAACTCTGTGTTGAAAAATATTTTTATGTTTTAATTTTTACTATGTGAATTCCTCTGCCTCTGGCCTTCATGTGGTATCAGAGCTACTTTGATTATGAGAGTCAATTTTATCAAAGCAGATTATCTGGATAAATTTCAAAAATGGCAACAAGCACAAGCTTGACAAACCCACAAATTCCACAGTTTAATGGGAAGAATTATGAGTATTGGTCAATTACCATGAAAGCACTATTTAGCTCACAAGATATATGGGATTTAGTAGAGAATGGATTTCTAGAGCCAGCAGATGCAGTAGCATACAATGCTTTAACACAAGCAGAGAAAGACTTATTAAAAGATACAAGGAAGAAAGACTCAAAGGCTTTATTTTATCTGTTTCAAGCTGTATATGAGAGCATTTTTCCAAAGATTTTAGCAGCAACAAATTCCAAACAAGCATGGGACATACTTCAAATAGCCTATCAAGGCATGACAAAAGTTAAAACAGCAAAGCTACAAATGTTGAGAAGAGATTTTGAAACAATATGTATGAAGGACAATGAATCTGTAGATTCATTCTACACCCAAGTCATTGGGGTGGTTAATCAAATTAGGTCTCATCGAGAGAATCTGGAAGATACTAGAGTTGTTGAAAAGATTTTAAGGAGTTTTCCCACAAAATTTCTACCGGTTGTAGTTGCTATAGAGGAGACCAAGAATCTCTCACAGTTCTCAATTGATGAGCTGTATGCATCTCTAATTTCTCATGAACACAGGCTGAAAAGGTCAGCAGATACATCACTAGAGCATGCTTTCAAACCTCAGGCTTCAGTCAGTCAAGGAAGAGGTAGAGGTAGGTCAAGAGGAAGAGGAAGAAACTCTTACAGAGGTGAAAGATACAGTCTATCAAGTTCAAGTGGAAGAGGCAGCAATCAAGGCTCAAGCCAAAACCCAACACAGAATCAATCACAAAATCAAAGGTATGATAAATCTCAAGTCCAATGTGACTACTGTAAAAAATATGGGAATTATATGAATGAGTGTAGAAAGAAGCAGTATGATAATAATAGACAAAATGCAAATTTTTCAAGAGAAGGTCAAAATCAGAATTCAGATAAGAGCACAATGTTTTTAGCTTGTAATATTGCTCAAGAAAATGAAAAAGATGTATGGTTTTTAGATTCAGGCTGTAGCAATCATATGGCAGGGAATCTAGAAATGTTTTCAAGTTTAAATGAGAATGTAAAGTCTGATGTTACATTGAGTAATGACAACAAAGTGTCAGTTAAAGGAAAAGGAGATGTCAATATTCTAACTAAACAGGGGGAGAAAAAATATATTTCAGATGTGTATTTTGTGCCTGGTCTGAAACATAACTTAATGAGTGTAGGGCAACTAGTTCAAAAAGGGTATAGAGTAACCTTCAAGAATGGTTTGTGCACAATTTTAGACAAATACCCAAGCAACCAACTTATTGCAAAAGTCAGAATGACAAACAACAGAATGTTTCCCTTAAAGATAAGGCTAGATTTGAATATAAATTATGCTCAAGCACAACACTTAATGAATTCACAAGTGGGTAGAGAAACTTCTGGTGATGAGTCACGGACAATCTTCAAAATTTGGATAAAAGATGGCGAGTTATAGCTTTTTGAGATTTGGGGCATCTCAACTTTGGAGGTTTAAATTTACTTCATAGGAAAGGCATGGTCAAAGGTTACCTTTAATAGAAAAAGAAACCCGAGGAATGTGAAGGGTGCATATTAGGAAAACAACATAGAGAATCATTTCCAGCAGGAAAGTCAACTAGAGAAAAAGCCCCTTTGGAAATTATACATTCAGATTTGTGTGGACCAATGCAAACACCTTCAATAGGTGGTAGTTTTTATTTTCTGACATTCATTGATGATTATTCAAGAAAAACATGGGTTTATTTTCTAAAGCAGAAAAATGAAGTGTTTGATCTATTTCGTCAGTTCAAAAATTTGGTTGAAAAACAAAGTGGTTATTATATCAAAGTGTTGAGAACAAATAGGGAATTGGTAGATATATTTTAAGGAGAAATTTTAATTTTGCAAGATCATGGAATTCACAAAAGCAATTCACAATGAATACACACCTCAACAAAATGGAGTGGCTGAAGGAAAAACCGGAACAATCATGGAAATGGCTAGAAGTATGTTGAAAGCCAAATATTTGTCAAATGAATATTGGGCAGAAGTAATATCTTGTGCAGCCTATATAATGACTAGGTGTCCAACAAAAAGTGTCATGAATATGGTACCTGAAGAAGCATGGACAGGAAGAAAACATGGTGTTACTCACATGAGAGTATTTGGATGTGTAGCATGCATGTGCACGATAGTTGAAGGAAGCTAGATAACAAAGAGGAAAAAATGTATATTTATTCCGGAATATAGTGAAGAATCCAGCTTATAAGCTCTATAATCAACAACAAAAGAAAGTTATAATCAGCAGAGATGTACAATTTGTAGAAGATGAAGCATGTGATGGAAGTATAGAGAAGACAGTAAATATTTCAGCTAGTATACCTCAAGAGGAGAATGAAGTTTCAGCATCAACAAATATTCCAGCTATTGTGACTCCTACCACTCCCATTCAAGCTCAGCAAAGTAGTCCACAAGTGACACCAACATCGACTATAAGAACAGCCTCATGCATTCAAGGAAACAGTCCAACAAGAGGACAACAAACACCGTCTACAGTAGGACCATCGGGTCTACATTCCACAAGTTCAAGTGATATGTCAAATCCTACATTGGCAAGTCGAGAGAGAATAGAAATCGAGAAGCATAAAGAGATATATCTGAGCAAAATGAAGGTGAGAATAATTGAATCAAATTTCTCTTTTTGCATTTCCTTCTCAAATAGAAGATCGATTCATTTTGAAGAATCTTGATCCAAAGATGATAAATGGGTAAGTGCTATGGATGAAAGAGATTGAAGCAATTGAAAATGTCAGGACATGGGATCTAGTCAATCTTCAAAAGACAAAGATGTTATTGGAGTGAAATGGGTTTACAAAACCAAATTGAATGAAAAAGATGAAGTTCAAAAGCTTAAAGCAAGATTGGTTGTAAAGGGCTATTCACAACAGCCTGGAATTGATTACAATGAGACATTTGCACCTGTAGCACGATTGGATACTATAAGAATGATTTTAGCATTAGCAGCTCAGAATAAGTGGTCTGTATCTCAAATGGATGTAAAGTCATCTTTTTTAAATGGTTATTTAGAAGAGTTTATAGTCAGCCACCTAGGTATGAAAATTACAGGTCAAGAGAGCCGATTTACAAATTGAAAAAGGCGTATGGATTGAAACAAGCCCCAAGAGCTTGGTACAACAGAATAGATAGTTACATTTTGCTGAATGGATTTAATAGATGTAGCAGTGAGCCCACACTGTATACAAAAATGAATGAAGAAGGTGAAATATTGATAGTATGCTTATATGTTGATGATTTAATTTTCACTGTCAATTTGTCAATTGATCTATTCAAGGAAGACATGAAGAAATAATTTGAAATGATAGACTTAGGTCTGATGAAGTATTTTTTGGGCATTGAAGTGAATCAAAATGAGAATGGTATTTTTATTTCATAGTCAAAATATGCAAATGACATTTTTGAAAAGGGTTTAATATGATGAAGTGCAAACGGCGCAACACCTACAGTGACAGGTTTGAAACTAAGCAAGGATGATAAAGGGTCTAATATTGATCCAACTTTGTTTAAGAGGCTTGTTGGAAGTCTCATGTATCTCACAGCCACAAGGCCAGACATTATGTATGGAGTAAGTTTGATTTCTAGGTTTATGGAAACACCAAAAGACACCCATTGGAAAGCTGGGAAGAATTTTAAGGTATGTAAGTGGAACAAGAAATTTTGGCATTAAGTATTCAAGTTTAGATGAGTTCAAACTCATAAGATACACAGACAGTGACTATGCTGGCAGCATTGATGATAGAAAAAGCACGTCTGGTTATGTATTTAATTTTGGAATTTGGAGTTGTCTCATGGTCTTCAAAAAGTAGCCAATAATCATTAACCATCGGCTGAAGTAGAATGTGGCAGCCACGAAGGTACGCATGCCGAGGCGATGCGGATGAGAAGGAAATTTTGAAAATTGCAAAATGAACAAATGGAGGCAACAAAATTTACTGTGATAACAATTCAGCCATAGCTCTCTCAAAAAATCCAGTCTTTCATAAGAGAAGCAAGCATATTGATACCAGGTATCATTTTATCAGGGAATTAATTAACAATGGTGACATATTTTTAGAATTTTGCAGATCAGAAGAGCAAAGTGCAGATATTTTCACAAAGGCACTAGGAAGAGATAATTTCATTTTTCAAAGAAATAGATTGGGCATGGTGGATAGTGCAGTTATGTTTAAGGGCGAGTGTTGGAATTTAAACCCTAACTGCCACCATCTCCACCAACCGCTGCCCGCAATATCACAATCAATAAAATAGCCATCGCGATACCGCGGGAGACTTCTGTAATATTTTTGTTTTATCCTAACCGCCAGCCGTTTACCATCATTTACCGCGTTGTCAACTAACCGCTGCCCGCGATATCGCAATATGGGTTTTACCCATTGCGATACCGTGGGGAACATTCTCCAAGCCGCCACCACCAGAAAATTTCAGAGTACGAAAAAATTTAATATTTAAGTTTTATATTAATGTAAAGGACGTTTTATTAAATGCGTGTTGACGGGAAAAAGTTAGTTAGGTATTTGTGTAATAAATTTTTGTCGGGCCTCCTCATCCGTGAAAAATATATTCACGTGATTTTTCCTATATGTATTTTATATATGTAATCATTTTTGACAGAGAAAGGTGAATGTGAGGAAACAGAAAATTACAAGCAGCAGCTCTGTGTTGAAAAATATTTTTTATGTTTTAATTTTTCTTGTGTGAATTCCTCGCCTCTAGCCTTGAGTATTAATCGTCTCCTTCCTTTATTCAGAGCAGTTACGGAGTTATCAATATATATGTTCATTGCAATGGACTTCTGAAGCTTCAATTAGTCCATCAATGGGGTATATTTGAATTGTATCCTGAATTACCAGACGTGCAGCAACAATATAATTGATGCTCAACAATCACTGAAAACCACAACGCTAAATTACACCAATTCTTAATGACTGCAGCTTTGTTTAATAACACATTAAAATTGCAGAGTCATTTGAGCCACGACTCTTGTTTACACTAGTATAGCTTCAAGAGTAGCATGACAACCTTCACGGACATACATCAAGAATAATGTACTATGTCATCACATGTTTGAAGAAAACCAATAAAAGAAAAAGTTCCAGATTCTCAGTCTATTCTATGCAAATTTGGATCAGACTGGAGGATTGGACCAACCCATTAAAAGAATTAGATGTTGTCAGCAGTATATTATGCAGGATTTCCTTTTGTAACTTTCTTTTTGTCAAGCTGTTTTTCTTAGTTTCAGATGACAGCTTCCATGTACTTCATTAATTTTTCTGTACCCTTTACTTTTTATTTTACTAAATTATTTAAAAATAAATAAAAATATGATGACTTCTTTCACTAGTATTCAATGTGGGACCAAACCATTCAATGTGGGATCAAACCTTGCATGGGATGATCATTATTTATATAAAAAGAAATGAACACTTAAATTATTTATTTTGAATATTATTGGGATATATTTATTTCTTTTTTATTTAGCCACACATATCATTAAAAAAAATTATAAGTATAATTTGTTTCAAAAAAATAATGCAAGTCAACTAACCTATATATTTAGTTGTGGACTTATTGTACTTTAATTCAAAGTGATTTATTAATTGTTAAATTGGAATATTATCTCAAATTCTGATTTATTAGAAAATACAAAAAAAAAAGGTTTCCATTTCAATATATTAATCCTAAATAAAATGTTTTTCTTTTCAAAGATTCATCTAATATTTGCAAAAGGGTTACTTTATGTTGAAGGCAACAAACCTTCTCGCTATCATTTATTTATATTCCACACTATATTATGAAAATGATTATAATTTTATTTGTAATTTTGTGACTAATAAAATGAAAAATTTAAAACAAAGAGAATGTAGATTGGTAAAAGCTTTTTAGGGAGTTTCTAAGAAATTGTAATTTGTTTAATGGTAAAAGTTAGATATATATTGATTTCCAAACTAGACAAACATTCTATTTTCATTTGCAACTTTTAAAATTTATTTCTTGCCAACATTCTTCAATTGCATTTAATACATAATTTTTTAAAGAAAAGTATCTAAAATTATCTAACTTAATTTCATTCATTATGACCTCTAAAAACTTATGACCATTTTGATATTTATCTCTTCATAATTGTTTTTGAAAAAAATGAACTTTCAATAATTTTTGAAGCTTCAACACTAAACTATATTTGGATTTTTTATTGGGCTACAACTTCCTATCAATGAAGAGATGATCCAATGAGTAGATCAGATCTAAGGGTACCCACTTCCACTTCCACCCACTGGAGGACAATTGCACTTGACCTACCCTAGTATCCCACCCCATGTACAAACCAATCATCAAAATGGCACACAGAGAGGCCTATTATTAAATATGTTAAATATGTTCTACATTATTTATTTATTATTCTAAAATTATATTTCAAAGTGTTCTGACATAACATGATATAATGCACAATGATGTACATTTCTCAATGCTCATCTATATATGTATAAAGGAAAAAAATAATTTCTAAGATAAGTTGATGTAACTTGAGCATTTTGATATTTATCTCTTCATAATTGAACATTATTAAAGAGAAACACTTTCAATAATTTGACCATGTCAACAAAAATGTCAACTGAATGATAATTGGATTTTTTAATTGGTCTACCACCTCCTGCTATAATGTTGAATGTCATTCATTTCTCAATGCTCATCTATATAAGTATAAAGGAAAAAAAAATTCTATGATTAGTTTACTAAACATAATTAGAACTCACTCAATTAGTTTTATTTATAACATTGCAATAGAATAGTTAAATGTTAAATTAAGAACTAACAAAAACTTTGCAACATGTTTCATGCAACATATAACTCAAAAATAATATTTTTATTTGACAGACACAAATATAGAAAAAAATCGGCGTAATCATTGCACCTCCTTCCGGTGCAAGTGCTAGTTTATTTACATGGAATAAAAATTAGTGGTCTATATTTTGTATGTATTTGAAATCTTTGCCTAAAAGAGGCAAGGCTTTCATATTAAGCATAGTCGTATTGCATATATTTGTGATATATACAATTCGCTGATATATATCTCAACTACAGTTGTGGTCCTCTATTTAATGTGCGTATTTTTTTAATTTATATTTTCATACCATGCAATTAAATTTTCATCTCATGAAATACTAATCTCCTTTAAGTTTAATCTTTCTTTATATGCCCTTTATGTATTCACATATATAATTTTTATTTCAATTTTTTAAATTTGTTTTATTTGTTTTATTTTTATTTTTTAGAGCTTAAGCCCCTAGTCATATGGGAGACTAACAAAACTACTAGTAGGTGCCCAACACCCTCCATCTAGCCTTTGGTCATGTGGGGGCCAAATCTTGGAATTTGGGGGCTAACTTAGACCTCGCCTTCCTTTGCATATCTTAAACAAGTAGTTTTACAAAATCGAGTATAACTATTGCACAACATATCAGATTTGTCAAATTCAAAAGGCGTTGGAAATTTGATTCATAGCTCTTTACTATGGTGTAAGTAGATTTTTCAGATTTTTCTCCAAAACTAGGTGCACTCGTTTAAATTCAGTATTTAATTTCAATCTTCAAATGCTTAGGTCTCTTCCATGCGAATCAGTTTTCAACGAATATTTTTTAAAATCTATCAAAAAATCATTATAAATAAAATACTACAATCATTATTTTTATTATATTATCCAATGTGGCATGTTTTTCTTATATTTTAAATTGGGCCTAAAATTTACTTTTCACATTTTGATTTGGGATTTAAATAAATCATTGTCTTTTAGTCCCCAAGACTCACTTATGTATGCTCTCCTCCCCACCCTAGTGTGATTTTGAGGACTAAAATGGGCCTTACTAGGGATTTCATCACTCTATGGGATGACCTCAACTCTCATGCTTTAATGAAGTATAAATAGTGGGAGATCAATCAAAAGTCGCCTCCCTTGAAAGTGGAATATTATCAATCTCGCTAAGCCTCTAATAAATTTATACCTTAGAGAAGTGAAGGTAGAGAGTGGGTTACCCTTTCCTCTTGAGTGTTTGGCAATATTTCGTTTCATCTATGGATTAGGCCTCATGTACCCTTGTGGTATATAGAGGATACCCCTAGTTGAGACTTTTTGGCCATCTTTTCTTGTTGTACCTTGTCCCTACAAGGATTGATAATCACACTTGAGTTAGGATTGTTCATGTGTCTCATGTGCTTGAATATTTAGATCACTATCCCCACATGAAACTAAAAGGGGACACTCATCCATATTGAGCCATAAGAGTTTGATTTTTTACATTATTTCCTTATGCATTTTCATTCATAATCATAAAGTCCAAAAAAAAAAACTCAAAAAGACAAACAAATGAAAAAAAACAAAAAATTCTAGAAACAAAACAAATCTTTTATCTTTACTTGCTTAAGTCTATGTTTCCTATATGTCAAGTTGTCACATCATCTTCAAGTCAAATTGTTCATCCTCATTACCCTATCTTAATCATCCTTAACCATCCTATATATCTCATCCCTAATCACCCCAATAATCTCATCCTAATCCTTTTATCCTAATCATTCCTAATCATCTCAATCACCTCATCCTAACTATCCCTAATCCCATCCTAGTCATCCCTTTGAACCCTAATCATCTCTTGTCATCCTAATCACCCCTTTCCATCCTAATCATCCATCATCATCCTAATCATTCCTTTTCATCTCAATCATCCATAATAATCTTAAGTAGATCTCCCTAATCTCTTGAATCCTCCAACTTTTTCTCATCATCCCCAATTCTCAAATCCACCTCATCTCAATCTATCTCCAAATCCATCCTTAATTAGGACCCTAATCCTAATTAATTTTCCTAATCCTTATCTTAATAATCCTCTATTCATTTATTCTCCATATATCCACATCAAAATCCCTCTCTCTTAATTCAATTTCAGTATTCGTCTTTATCCTATTTATCCTATATTCATTATCATCCTTAATGTACATACTTCATCATCATATTAATCCAATACCCTTATCAACCTAATCCCATTCCAATCAAATCCTAATCTAATCCATCAACCCCTAATCCATTATCCATCTATAGATTTCAATCAAGCATCCAATCCACAATCCTTAATAAAAAATCATCCTTTGAGCATCAAAATTTGGTTGACTTAATTTCCTTCATACCCCATATACGGGTATGTGCAGGATCATGATGGGCCAAAAAGTGGCGATATGATGGGTATGTGTAGGCTGTAGCTGGTGACTTTTTTTACCCAAAATTGATGAAATGAAAAGGGTTTTTAAAGGATATTCTCATCTTTCCACCAATATAAATTATGCTATACTTTGAATTTAATAAATAATTATTATTCATTTTCTATTTGAATTATGACTAAAGTCCTAACTAATAGGTTGATTGAAAAACATCATAGCTTTCAAACGGTGTCACATTTTTTGAGTCTGAAACATGAGTCACATTCTATGCTTCACATACTACAGGATTAAAAAAAGAAAAATTAAATTTCATGAAGTTTTGAACAAGTTAAGGTGGTTAGACATACGAGTTTTTTATATTTTTTAAAAGTTTTAATAAAAAATTCATAATTAATTATTTACTTAGAAAAAAATTACAAAAAATATGCATCACATCTGAAAATGAGTCCTCTACTTATATCTAAAATCTTATGAAAAAAATATTATCATTTTATTGTGGTTAGGGTGGTCAGACAGACACCTACTTATTTTTTCCTTGAAATTTAAGCACTACTACATTAAAATTTCAAATTTTCACCAAATATATTTTTTCTTTTTTTAAATAAACCTAGAAGTTTAGAACGTGCATTCAATTTGCTACATATTCTATTCTTACATATTTTTTAAATAATATAGATAACTTATTCAAATTTTTATGTCAAGTTGCCTAACTCTAATTTTTCGCCACTTAAGGGTCTGTGTTTTCCATGATGATCCTGCACATACCCATACCTACATCATGATAAAAATACTTCACCCAAGGATCTTATCCCTAATACAAAATCATCCATTTAAAATCCAATCTTCCAGCCAAAAATCAAGACCCTAATTGATTTCATCCTTAATTCAAATTTTCTTAAGAACATTAGTCTATCTTAAGTATAATCATCAAATTCCATCAATCCCTACTTAAGAACTTTTCCTATATTAAGTAAAAATAAAATCCAATCAACTTTTACTTAACAATATTAGTTTATGTTAAGTATAGAGAATCATCCCTCATCTAATCAAATCATTTTAAAGTCTTGACATTTGATGCCGAAATCTAATCTCATCTACCATCTCCATCCTTAGGTCTTATTCTTATAATCCCCAATCTATTTCCAATCTATCATCCTAATTTTCATTCTCATCTAGAATCAATCCCAAACATGTGTCTTCCATTCAACCCTCCACCATGTCTAACCATCTAATTTATCCTCCATCCAATCTAATCTATTCTAATCTACCCTCATCCATTTCAACCCAACCCAACATCATGAACCCATATCCTAACCCGACAAGACCAAATATCAAACTCAAGGTCAACCCCAATGATGTTAATGATAATGAGTAGCCTTTTTAACCAACCTGAATATCACCCCCATGATTATAATAAGAGTCTTGTGGACCATACTAATCCCTCCCCATCAAACACAACTTATTTTTTCCTCACCCAATACTTAAACAATGATAAAGATGCCATGCTCAGATACTTCCTTAGTTTTGGTGCCAAAATTCCATTTTCCACACATTCATCCAACCCCAATCCATCTCCTATCCTTACCCTTCCTTTGACAAGGGAAACCAAGCCTCTATCCAAAATTTCCCTCCAGCCCCATCCACATCCCAAATTGCCATCTCCAACTCCTTTTTGAGATATTCACCCTCATCCTCAGTTTACCAATCCATGGGGGCTTCTACTTCTTATTCCACTTGTCATCTCCCACATCTTCACAATCCACATCACCCTAATCCTACAAATCCACTTCATCCCACGTATTTCATGATTGACTGAATGGACTATTAGCAAAGGTGGCTAAATCCCCATGCCATGCATCCACTTCCATCTCCTCTAAATCAATATAAATCTCAATCCCATAAATCTCATGAATCTCATATTCCTCTATCTACCCAATTAGAGAAGTCTATACAACCTTCATCCCCCATTGCACCATCCACAACACATGTACTACTTTAATCCCCTAATCCAAAGCATACTAAGATAGACCCCCTACATATCAAATCAAGGCACCCCTTCTACTCTGATGAATGACCCCCCTCTAAATGAGGATCAATATTCACCTTCTATCCCATCCAATGATACCTTCCCATCTCAAGAGAAAGATATCCCCCCTCCTACCCCTTATGATCCCCTTCTAAATCAAGAGAAAAGCATCCCTTTCTTACCATCATATGATACCCCTATATCCCAAGAGCAAAGTATCCATTCCACACAATCACATGATACCCTGCAATCCCAAGAGCAAATTGTCCCTTCATCCCCTCTCATAATCTCCTCCCTTCCACTCTATCTCATGACACCTCATCAAATCAAGCTAAAAGTACACTTACCCCATCCAATGATCCTCTCCCCTTTCCTAATCAAGACACCCCTCCCACTCCATGTCATGATCCATTTCCATCTCCTAGTCAAGAAAAAATTATACCATCCACTCCATCACATGACCCCTCCCCAAGTCAAGATCAAAGAATCCCTTCATCTCCATATCATGATCCTAATCCTCACAAGATCCCATCACTCCTATCCAAGCTACCCACGAACCCCATACCTATCAAATGGTTTCCTCCACCTTCATCCAATCTGGTTTACTCTATGAGACAAGCATTCCTTCCATGTCCTATCCTCCTCAAAATGGACTTGAATGTTGTTTCCAAAACAATAAGTATCCCATTGGAGAAGGATTTGTAAAAACATGCACTATCAAGGAAAAGGTTTAGGATTTTATGAAAAAAAAAAGCATCTTAGAATCCCTACATATCAAAGAAAATGAAAACTATCATGGCCTTGGCTACCAAGCTCAAGATTTTGGTATATCTTTCATCCCTCCCAAATCACAAATCCTTGCACTTAAGTCCAAACATACATATAGTTCACCCTCCAAATTCATCTTGGGTCATTATATTCTAAATCCCAAGCCTTCATCCCTTCCATCTATTTTGGGTCCCTATGTCCCAAAATCAAGTCCCTCATCCCTTAAATCCATCTTGGGCCCATACATTCCACCACCCATCAATCCTATTCCAAAATCAAATTATCCTATTTCTCCATCACCTCAAATTCCCAATCAAGATCAACCAAGGAATGTACCTCTTTGAAATCATTTTAACAGATTACATACATTATACCATCCATAAGACATCCATATTATTCATCTCCATCCACCAATCCTATTCCTTTGGAAAGGAATTTGGATTGTTAATATCAAATGCATTAAGCCAACAATCTAGATACATCCAAGGATCAACAAGTCCCATCAAAACTACATGAAAAAAATAAAAAGAAAAATATGATGTGAATGAAAAAAATTAAATTTGAAAGGCCATAAATGCCCAAGAATCAAAATTCAAAATAAAAAACCATGCGGACTCCTAGATTACTCAGAAAAAATGCATCCAAAAGAAAAAGTCAAAATTGACATCAAAACTTCTAATCCAATAGCTTCACCCACTCTTAATTCCTCCAATCATCCATCTAAAAATATCCCATCATTGAAATCAATTTTTGGCTCCTATATCCCAAAATCCACTATTCTAAGTCCTCCATCATTTCCTTCATCCATTTTGGGCCCCTATGTCCCAAAACCTACATCTGCTCCTAAATCTAAAAATCTGAAATTCACTTCTCTTCCACAACTCCACCACCCCTCAACATGTGTGCCAATGTTGGTCTTGAAAAATTTCCCATCCACTCATCCACAAGTCTTCCAATTACCCATCCATTATACAACATTCATCCCCCATCATCTGAGCCATTCATCCAATTATTTGTATAAACCCTTATCTTTTTCCATCATGTAATAATTCTATCAATGTCTATGATCCTACATCCAATGGCCATGGTCAATTATAACACATCATCAAGGGATACCCACCATGGGCGTAGATGCTTGAGTCCTTCCTCTATCTCATCATTATCCATCCGCTATCTTCCAAATCCACCTATCGTAATCCAAGTCTTCATCCTTACTATTACAAAAATATTAAATAAAAAGAAAATAAAAAAGAAAAAAGAAAAATAATTTGTTCAATGATGTAAACTAGCTTTTGTGACACCTTGGGCAAGTAATATGATGAAAACTTGGCAAACGAGAATTGTTCATAGTCCCCAATCCTCTTGCACTCTACACATAGGGGGAATCTTCATCCATGCTATCCTACCTATTGCATTGTATCCACATCTTCCACTATTCCTTATCCCCTATCCATCATCATATCTATGTCCATCATCCCTACCCTCCTTTGATCTTGACAAGGCTAAGGATCTTCATACACATCATCTTTCCTGCCTACCACATCTTATCTTACCTATGTATTCCAATATATTCTATTCCATATCCCTCATCCTATTCAACTCCATCCTCCCCTCACTCCCTTGTTCTTGATAATAAATAGGGAAAAATATCCATGCATGCTTTGCACAATGCAAGCCTTACTTCCTACACCATCCATATCCCTTATGCATTATCCTTCCATCTCATGTATCGCTTGCCATATTTCATCATTTATTTCACTCCTCTGATGTGGGGCATCTCATTCCTTTACAATATAGTCCTTGGATATCCATCCTCCTATCATC
>VDFB02324311.1:77255-121931 GCA_007258455.2 Sequoia sempervirens | reverse complement strand
TTTGAGCTAAGTGTTGATGTGAATAATGAATCAATGCACACCATTGAACTTGAGTATCAGAATGTGTGTATGTGTTGCAGTAACTAGTACACAGATACTCCTAAATATGAGTTTTTTGCCATTGACATGTGTAGTGATGATTTACATGTTAATGAAGAGGTTGTTTATCAGAGCTTTCAGTTTGATTTGCAGACTGATTTTGATGATAAATTTTGTGATGTCAAGGATCAAGTGGACTATGAATGTTTTTATTTCCCAGTCCAAGCAAACGAGCATTCAATAAAACATAACCATGAATTGTCCAGGGAGATATGCCATGATGATTGTGATCTCAAATCAATGTCTGATTGCATATTGCAGTTTGACAAGACAGTTGGTGACATTGGAAAACACAGTGATTCAGTGGAACTTGCCAGTGACCAAGCTAGTTTGTGGACAGTTCATGACAGTGTTATCATATTTTGTTTATGGAAGGCAGTAGAGAATCAAGTTTTTGATAGAGGTAAAAGTTGGCTCTCATTTTTCATTTGGTGGCCTAGTGTCATCAGGTGAAACAAAGGAATGAATCAAGTGACTCTTGAATTGCCTGTTCATGGACAATTCATGAGGGTACTTCGCCTGAAGTATATCTCTTTTCCATGAACAATAGTTTTAGGGTTTGGTTTCCTAGTCTTTTCCTTTTTGTTGTGTTTGCTAACCCTATATGGTTAGCTCCTGGTCTGTTTTTGGCCTTTTGCCTCTCCGATCTGCTCTCCCAGTGATCTGAATTCTTGCTATGCCCGCCAGGGGCATACATCCCCCAACTGGAGCCTATGTTAGTGCCATTTCTGGTTCTCTCATTGTCTAGTTGTGTACTCTTGTTTTTCATGTTATAACTTTAGCTATGGGGTGTGTTTCATTTTAGCACGTGGGTTAAGTGGGCTCCCACAAGGGTTGAGCCCAGCGTGCTAGTTTTCATCTCTCCGGTGGGGCGGCCTGTGTTAGGGTTTTTCCTAGCTTTTCTTTTCCCCATTTTTGGGGTTTTAGTTCGGTTCCCCTTTCTCTTTTTCTTTCGTTGGATTTTCTTTTGTTTAATCAGAGGTGGAATGGATTCTTGAAACGTAATCCAGAACTTTTCCAAATTTTAAAAGTTCTAGTTCTCTGCTCACGATCCGTCTCTCTACTAAGTACCTCATGTGTTTGGAGGCTTTTTCCCTTTCTGTCCTCGACTGGTCACGGTCATTCTCCCAGATTCTTCCTTTTGCTTTCACTTTGCTACGGATCGTCGAGAATGTAGTTTTGGAACCTTTTCTGGGTTCCAGTTTCGGGTTCTGTTCTGCTCCCGTCTCCCTTCCTTTGTCTTTTGTGGAGGCAGATCCGGGTTGGGTTTTGGTCTCGAGTGGTCATTTTGGTTTTCATTTCTTCCCCCGCTCCGGCTCTGACTCTGTCTCTTTCCTGGTTCCAACTCCGACCTTATTTGGTTCCCATTCTGCTGGCTTTTTGATTCATTGACCTGCCTGGCCGGTACACCTGCAACTTAAGTTCCCCCCGAGCCCCTTTGTCTCATCATTAACCAGCCCCTTGTTACCATTTTCACCGACCTCGTGGTGACTTCGTTGTGACGTCTTTCCGAGTACGCCCAATCTTCCCGATCCAATTTGAAATGTCTGAGTTGCCTATCGGCAAGACATTTCAGATGTTTTGGTGATTGAATTTATCTTTCAGGCTGCAGTCGGCAAGACTTCTATTGTATTTCAGCGATGGAAAGTATTCTCTATCAGCTTATGGTATACAGTTGGGATAGGGTCTTATCGAAATTGAAATGTTATATCGACTCGCTTTAGAATGAGCATTTCGAAAAAGTGTAATGCCATCGGTGTGAAGTCACGGTGAATTTGCAGGGTCACACCGACTGACATAGGAAGGAGTCATATTGGCATGAGTTTTTCTCTCAATATGATGTCATAGCGAATGTTCAATGTCACACCGACCACCGTTGGAAATTTATCTTCGGAAGGACATTCTAGAGGTCTCAGCGAACAGAAGTGGTCACGTGGTCTTTCGGTGAAACTCATGGCTATCGATATAGTGTCTCAGCGAACCCGTCAAGTCTTGGCGACTAAGTCTTATGAGGGACTTTTGGCGAAGGGTTAGTACTGTCTTAGTGACTCCGAGTGAATGAAGGGCTCTCGGTATGACACAATATATTCTACAAGAGGTCTCCCCGATGACAGTATGCTATAGCGACATTCATATGGGAGAAGGTTGCATCGGCGAAAGAAACATAAAGTCACAGCGACATCGCATAAAGGGTTTTCTTTCAAAGGCTCAATGGTGCAGGAGCAAATGCCCAAAGTGCAAGTAGATTTTGAAGTTTTGTTTTAAAATCTCTTTTATTTTTGTTAGGAAAGGTCTTTAACACCATTTAAATTGTGTTTGAGGACCTTTTGGTTCTGAGGTTAGAAGTTGAATAAGCTAGGAATCATTTTTTGGTTGTTTTCCTAAGTTTTAGGCAGAAATTGGAAAACACACTGTGTTTTCAAACAGCATGATTTTTACCATTCTTAGGCTCGGGGAAATTAACCTAACTATTTCTTGGCATTGTATATGGGATATCTAAACCTTTGAAAAAGTTTGGAAGTTTGGAATATTGGCAGTTTTCATGTGAATGAGAAAAAGCAGTGATTTTGTTGTGTAGAAAATCTGTTTTCCTGTTCTTATTGGCGTGACAATAGTTAGATGTATTAGACAAAGTGATTTGTGTGTTGGATAGCATGTAGAGGAAGCTCTTTAATCTCTATTTTGGCACATTGGACAGTTCTTTCCATTGCTTTCATTCATTTATATATTTCTGTTGTTTTGTTGTTACTGTTTTGACTGGTAAATGCGTTGAAAATGGAGATTTAGCCCGCACTCCCACCGTACCAAGAAGTATGGAGACATTGGGAAGGTGGCTAAACTCCCTTAGTGTAAATAGTTTAGGGGTAGGAGCCAGTAGAAGTTCAGATAGCATGTTACAAAGCTTTTCCTAGGTGAGCTTGTGATGCCCGGCTTGGAAAAGATAATCAGAGACAAGTCTTAATGCAGCAGGGGTGTTAACTCTTTATCAACTAAGGTGTGAAATGTTTGTAGGAGACCATAACCAAGGTCAAAAAAGATCTAGGGGTCATCACCAATCCATTTGGTGGCTGGAAGGAGGAAACAGTCCACTGGGTGACCAAGAAAGGCTATAAAAAGCCCTAAATCTCTTAAAATCAGGGTAACCCTGTGTACAGCCTGAGAAGGTTTGAAACCCCAAAATTCTTGAAGAGCTCCAAAATTGAGCCAGGGTTCCTTCTTTGTGTTTATGATGTTCATTGAGCAGGGAGGAACAATAGCCAAAAACCTCGGGCTAAGAGACCTAATAGGGCTCATGGGCTACTAGTCCTCCTAAAACTCTAGCCTAGGTTTTGGGGCAGCGATAGAAGAAAGAAGACCTGAGATGGAACAAGAAACACAGTAGGATAGTTTTGAAGCTATGGGAGAGGTATCACACCCCTGTAACAAGATTTTTAAACATTTGGAGATCAGCTAGTCTTTAAGAGCATTAAGGCCTAGATGGAGAATGTGAGAAGGAGCACCAAAAATTGCTTGGTAGCAGCAAGTTTGTAATGATAGCAGGGTTGGTAAGTGAACCAGGGGTGCCTCAATAGCAGAGGACCTATAGGTTGTGGGGTGAATGAACTAACACCTTTGGAGTTCTCAAGACAAGGACTCAGAGCATTGAGATTGTGACTGTCTCAATCCAACCCTTGCCCTATCAGATTGGTATCAGAGCAGTGAAAGATTTGGGAAAGCAACTTATATGTCTAAAGTTGAGTCTAGTGAAACCCCAGCCATGGTGACAAATGCATAGTTAGCCAAGAAGGTTGAAGAGAAAGAAGAGGACAACAAGTCCCTAAAAGAAAGAATTGAACAATTGGAAAAGGCATTGAACAATGCAAGGCTGGAAGGAACAGTGCCAAAGGAAGAAGAGGTTGCAGAGGAGGACAAGGTCCCTGAACCTAATCCTGTTTTGGTGGAAGAGCCTTTCTTGAAGGCATTGAAAGATCTGAGTGGAAAAGGACTTGAGGGCATACCGTTGTTCTATGGAAAGATGGATCCCGATATGGTCATGGATTGGATAGATGAAATGGAGAACCACTTTGAGTGTGATGGAGTCACTGAAGCATAGAAAGTGAAGGTTGCAAAATCAAGGTTGAGAGGATCAGCTTTGACTTGGTGGAAATTTGTCCAGACTGAAAGGGAGAAAGAAGGCAAGCAACCCATATCAACCTGGAAAGGAATGGTTGCTAAAGTGAAAGAAGCATCTATGCCAGATGATTATGAGATCCAACTTCACAAGAAAAGACAGAGTCTAAGGTAGAAAGATCAAGATGTCAACACCTACACTGAAGAGTTTCAGAAGCTTTGCTTGAGATCAAATGTGGCAAAAGATGAGAGCCTAAAAGTGGCTAGGTACCGCAATGGTTTGAAGTGGAACATACAGGAAGAGATGGCTTTACTCAACCCCAAGACAGTCCACCAATGTTATCAGCTGGCTATAAAGATTGAAGAAAGGAATAAAAGGAAGCATGATCAATCCTCTAAAGGCAGAGGTAAAGGCAAAGATCAAAGAGGACAGCGAGGAGGTTACCAAGGAAGAGGTAATGATCAAAGAACCCAAGGAGAATCTAAGCTTATTGAGCATGGAGGTGAAACATCTTCAAGAGGAGGATTTAATAGAGGAAGAGGACCTCAAGAAGGTTCAAACAGAGGAAGAGGAGCAGGCAGAAGTAACTCCTACTTTGCCACCATGAAATGTTATCACTGTAATCAGCTAGGTCATCCAGCTTATAGATGCCTGAAGAAAGCTTCTTCAAGCAATAAGAAAAGAGTAGCTTATGCACAAGAGGACACCATGAGTGTCAAATCACCTGAGATCAGTCATATATAATCTGAAATTGGAGAGAGTCTGATGTTTAATAGAGTGTTGATTAGACAACCGGTCAAGGAAGAACCCAACCAAAGGAGAGATTTGTTTAGAGAAAGGTGCAAGATATTGGGAAAGGTATGCAAGGTCATTGTAGATTTTGGTTCTACAGACAATATCATCTCTGAGGAGGCAGTAACTAAGTTAAAATTGCAGAAGGTACCTCATACCAATCCTTACAAGGTCACATGGCTGAATAAAGGGCAGAGTGTTCTAGTGAATGACCAGGTTACAGTGGAATTCTCAATTGGAGGCTACAAAGACAAGCTGATTTGTGATGTACTACCCATGGATGCATGCCATCTTCTTCTTGGCAGGCCATGGCAATATGATAGAGGTGCTTTATATCATGGAAAGGAGAACACCATAGAATTCACAAAGGATGGAAGAACCTTCAAGTTGCAATCATTGATTGAGGATGATGAAGGACAGTCCAAGGTTCCTAACATTATGTTGAGCAGTGGCAAAGAGTTCATCAAGGATCTACACCTAGGGAATGAAGGTTATGTGGTCCTAATGCAGTCCAAAGAAGAGGAAAAAGCTGAAAGGACAGTATTACTAGCAACAGTCCAAAACTTGCTTGATAAATACAAGAGCATAGTGAGCGATGGAACGCCAACAACTCTACTACCAAAGAGAGCAATAAGTCATCAAATTGACTTCATACCTGGAGCCTCTTTACCTAACAAGGTAGCATACAAACTCACACCAGATCAGAATCTTGAAGTGGCTAGACAAGTGGAAGAATTGTTGAATCAAGGTCTAATTCAAAAGAGCATCAGCCCTTGTGTAGTCCCAGTTGTTTTAGCAACAAAGAAAGGAGGTAAGTGGAGGTTATGCACTAATTCTAGAGTAATTAATAGGATCACCATTAGGTATAGATTCCCAATTACTAGAATTGAAGATTTAATGGGTTGCCTTGGAGGAGCACAGTATTACACCAAGTTAGATCTTAAGAGCGGGTATCACCAAATCGGAATTAAGGAGGGTGATGAATGGAAGACAACTTTCAAGACAAATGATGGTTTGTATGAGTGGAAAGTGATGCCATTTGGCCTCTCAAATTCCCCTAGCACGTTCATGAGACTAATGAATGAGTTGCTTAAGGATTTCACAAGAATTTTTGTGGTAGTCTACTTGGATGACATACTGATTTTCAGTAAGACAGCAGAAGAACATTTGAAACATGTGGAGGTGGTTCTTAAAAGGCTGCAAGAAGAACAATTGGCAATCAACCTTGAAAAGTGTGAGTTCTTCAAGCAAGAACTTGTGTATCTAGGCTTTGTAGTATCCCAAGGAACCCTGAAGATGGATCCAAGTAAGGTGGAAGCCATCCTAAACTGGCCTACACCAACCACAACAACAGAGGTAAGGAGCTTTCATGATTTAGCTCAGTTTTATAGGAAGTTCATCAGGAATTTTAGTGGTATATGTGCACTAGTTCTAGATACTATTAAGGGAGGTCTAAAAACAAAGCTCAAGTGGACACAAGAAGTTGATAAAGGGTTTGAAAAGCTGAAACAAGAAGTGGCAACACAACCCATCCTGTTATTGCCTAGTTTTGATAAATTATTCACAGTTGAGTGTGATGCAAGTGGAGTAGCAGTAGGAGGAGTCCTTAGTCAAGAAGGTAGGCCTATAGCCTTCTTTAGTGAAAAAATCAATGAAGCCAAGCAAAAATACTCCACCTATGATTTGGAACTTTATGCTTTAGTGCAGTCCCTCAGGAAATGGAGGCATTATTTATTACCCAAAGAGTTTGTAGTCTTCATAGATAACCAGGCACTCAGTTACATCAACACCCAAGAGAAGTTAAGCAATAGACTTTTGAAATGGATGGAGTACATCCAAGCCTTTACATTTACCATTAAGCACAAGAAGGGACATCAAAACAAAGTAGCAGATGCATTAAGCAGGAGAATGTTGACAGTCCAAGAGATACAGCTGAAAAGCATTGGATTAGAGAGTTTCAAAGATCTCTATGGTGAGGATGAAGATTTCTCAAAAGCCTACAAGGTATGTTCAGATTTTGAAAATCATTTTCATAGTCATTATGCTGAGTATACACTACAAAATGGTTTGTTATTCAAGGGAAATCTATTATGTGTCCCAAGAGGATCAATGAGGGAAAATCTGATCCAAGAGAAACACAATGGCAGTCTTAGTGGGCATTTTGGTATTAACAAAACTTTAGAGCTAGTTCAAAGGTTCTATTACTGGCCTAAGTTAGCAAGAGATGTCAGAAAATATGTAGACTAGTGTGTTGTTTGCATGAAAGCCAAAGGGGGAGCCAGCAATGCAGGGTTGTATCAACCTTTACCCATTCCACATAGACCATGGGAGTGTGCGAGCATGGATTTTGTGGTAGGTCTCCCCAAGACTAAGGCAGGATTTGACAGTATCTATGTAGTTGTGGATAGATTCAGCAAGATGAGTCACTTTATCCCTTGCAAGACTACACATGATGCAAGTTACATAGCCCATCTTTTCTTCAGGGAAATAGTAAGAATCCATGGATTGCCATTGAGTATTGTTTCTGACAAGGATGTGAAATTCATGAGCCATTTTTGGAAAACACTATGGAGCAGATTGGGAACAAATTTGTCATTTGGATCAGCTTACCATCCTCAGACCGATGGTCAAACAGAGGTGGTTAACAGAGTGTTAGGTAATCTCTTGAGGTGCTTGACAAAGGAATATGGACAGACATGGGATATGGTAATTTCTCAAGCTGAATTTGCATACAATGACAATGTTAATAGAACTATAGGGAAAAGTCCATTTGAGGTTGTGTAGGGAATGTACCCAAGGGGAATTTGTGAGCTCAGAGACCTTAGATCTCAGGAGAATAGGAGTGGACATGCATAAGACTTTAGTCAGACCATGAAGGAGATTCATGAGCAGGTTAAGAGGACAATTACAGTAGCAACACAAAAATTGAAAGATAAAGTTGATGAGTCAAGGAGAGATGTGCAGTTTCAAGCAGGTGACTATGTTATGGTTCATCTTAACAAATCAAGGATGCAGAAGGGAATGCCAACAAAAATGTAGATGAAAAGAATAGGACCATGCAAGGTGTTAGCTAAGTATGGGAAGAATGCATACAAGGTAGAGCTTCCATCAGATTTGGGTATATCTCTTGTCTTCAATGTTGCTGATTTGATTAGGTACAAGGGAATAGTCAATGATGAAGTTCAGAATAGTCAAGAAATCTTTAAGGATATCAGTAATATACCCCTTCCAAGTCAAGAGAAAGCTCAGGCAGAGAAGGTCTTGGAGTCCAGGGTGAAGAAAGCAACAAGACACAAGGCATACATAGAACACCTTGTCAAGTGGAAGGGAAAACCTGAATTTGAGGCTACCTGGGTTGAAGAAGCAGATTTCAAGAAGCAAGGAATTGATTTATCACTGATATCTCCTCAAGTTCATTGATCTTTATGCTGAGAGGGGGAGAATGGTGCAGGAGCACCTGCCTAAAGTGCAAGTAGATTTTGAAGTTTTGTTTTAAAATCTCTTTTATTTTTGTTAGGAAAGGTCTTTAACACCATTTAAATTATGTGTGAGGACCTTTTGGTTCTGAGGTTAGAAGTTGAATAAGCTAGGAATCATTTTTTGGTTGTTTTCCTAAGTTTTAGGCAAAAATTGGAAAACACACTGTGTTTTCAAACAGCATGATTTTTACCATTCTTAGGCTCGGGGAAATTAACCTAACTGTTTCTTGGCATTGTATATGGGATATCTCAACCTTTGACAAAGGTTGGAAGTTTGGAATATTGGCAGTTTTCATGTGAATGAGAAAAAGCAGTGATTTTGTTGTGTAGAAAATTTGTTTTCCTGTTCTTATTGACGTGACAGTAGTTAGATGTATTGGATAGAGTGATTTGTGTGTTGGATAGCATGTAGAGGAAGCTCTTTAATCTTTTTTTTGTCACATTGGACAGTTCTTTCCATCGCTTTCATTCATTTATATATTTCTGTTGTTTTGTTGTTGCTATTTTGACTGGTAAATGCATTGAAAATGGAGATTTAGCCCGCACTCCCACCGTACCAAGAAGTATGGAGACATTGGGAAGGTGGCTAAACTCCCTTAGTGTAAATATTTTAGGGGTAGGAGCTAGTAGAAGTTCAGATAGCATGCTACAAAGCTTTTCCTAGGCGAGCTTGTGATGCTCGGCTTGGAAAAGACAATCAGAGACAAGTCTTAATGCAACAGGGGTGTTAACTCTTTATCATATAAGGTGTGAAATGTTTGTAGGAGACCATAACCAAGGTCAGAAAAGATCCAGGGGTCATCACCAATCCATTTGGTGGCTGGAAGGAGGAAACAGTCCACTGGGTGACCAAGAAAGGCTATAAAAAGCCCTAAATCTCTTAAAATCAGGGTAACCCTGTGTACAGCCTGAGAAGGTTTGAAACCCCAAAATTATTGAAGAGCTCCAAAATTGAGCTAGGGTTCCTTCTTTGTGTTTATGATGTTCACCGAGCAGGGAGGAGCAATAGCCAAAAACCTCGGGCTAAGAGACCTAATAGGGCTCATGGGCTACTAGTCCTCCTAAAACCCTAGCCTAGGTTTTGGGGCAGTGATAGAAGAAAGAAGACCTGAGATGGAACAAGAAACACAGTAGGATAGTTTTGAAGCTATGGGAGAGGTATCACACCCCTGTAACAAGATTTGTAAACATTTGGAGATCAACTAGTCTTTAAGAGCATTAAGGCCTAGATGGAGAATGTGAGAAGGAGCACCAAGAATTGCTTGGTAGCAGCAAGTTTGTAATGATAGCAAGGTTGGTAAGTGAACTAGGGGTGCCTCAATAGCAGAGGACCTATAGGTTGTGGGGTGAATGAACTAACACCTTAGGAGTTCTCAAGACAATGACTTAGAGCATTGAGATTGTGACTGTCTCAATCTAACCCTTGCCCTATCACTCAATCGGTGAGAGTTATTTTCTTCGGGGTGAGGTCTTCCCGACTCCCCTTGGTCTCCCCGAGATCCTTTTTGCCGCCCCCCGCCATGCTCTCGGTATGAATTTTGGTATCGTTATGATCTCTGGGCGACTTCGTGATGTCTCTCCGAGATCTTTTGTTTGGTGGTTCCCATTCGATGTGTCAGGGAGATGTCTCCCCGAGCCCTCCATGTCTCACCGATTGTGTTAACCCTTCGATGTGACTCCCTTTGGTCATGGGTACTTCGATATGATGTCTGGCCGACTATGTTGAATGCTCGATGTAACATGTAGTTTTCGGTGAGAGGTTATCTTTTCTGTTAGCGATCTGTGGCTTTGCCTCCCGTGAGGATAGCGATATGTCGACATGTGTCACACTGAGTCCCCTTCCTCATTGGGGCCTACGGCCACGAGGAAGGCCAGGTGGCGCGATATCATTCAATGATCGACGGTGGGCGCGGGATTCATATGTGGTAGCTTGCTTCAACGGCTAAATGGAGATTTAAAAGGCGGTCATCTGATCATGGATGATCAACGGTTGAGTTTCAAACTAAACCATGGTCGGGGTTTGGTACTGACGGTGCGCACGAAAACCAGAAGCCTGGTGCATTCATGGTGACAGAGAGTTGGTCGCTGGCTCCGCCGAGCTAGCATTCATGGCGACGCGGCTCTGGTACAAGGATGACATGGCTCGAGTATTGACGCGCGGATTTGGTGGCGGATTTGGTGCAAGTTGATTGATCTTTGTTCATGCAGGAATGTCTTTCCTGCAGCAACCTGACTAGTGACATTTATGAGACCAGAAAAGTAGTTGAAGAACATGGCGATTAGGGTTTGACCTGGTGTTGATGTGGCTCTGAGTTGGATGGCGATCCTTGAGTTGTTTAAAAGGAATTTCTAAATCATTTGTAAGGGTCTTCGGCCAGATACTGAAATCAGAACAAAAAGAGCACTAAGTCACAAAGTTAGGTTTTTACCAGATTTTGAGGTCTGGGTTACAGTCTGTAAATTGTAAGGTTCTTGGATGCATACCAGAACCCGAATGTATTTGTTTAGGTCTTTGAGTCTCTCCTTTGGATTGTACATTTGAATTGTTAATGAAACTGATCAAGGATCATTCCATTAGCCTTTGTAATACTTTCTTGCATTGTCTGTTTTGATAATAGCTCATGTTCAAGGAATAGGTTAAATTGCTTTCATCATCTCAGAAATTTACATGTATGATTGAAGGATTTGATAAGTAGTCTTTAAGATCTGATCACTAGCTGTGGGATTAATAAGGTTAGTTTCACATAGGCTTTATTTTTCCAAGTAACCATTCCTTTTGTTTGCAGATTGTCTTGACTCCTAGCCCAATGGATATGGCACTGATCTGATATATGCTATTTGTCTTTAGGGTTTCAGTTATCTTGTTTAAGAACATTCATTTTATTTAATCAATCTTGTTTGATGTCTTGCCCTACCTCCTGGTTGCTGCAAGTATTGTGTTATTGAGAATCTAGCCCTATTTGAGGTTCTCAATACTTGGCATCAGGAGTCATCTGCTATAAAAAGCAATGTCTAGTCTTATTTTAAGCATTGTGTGGGTATACCCGCCCTGGTTCTGTAGAGCCTAAAGTGCAGAAGATCTCAGTCTTTGACTGAATCTTGTCAGTTAGTCCAGGTCCTCCGAGCTACCCTTGATTGGAGATGGCTACTCCATAAGTACAATAGGAGACCAACCTAGTTTACAAGAAAAATCACCATCACCTGTGCAAAGGGAGACAATGATGGATTCTGTGATTATTTGGAGAAATTTGGGAGATCGTTGAGTGGTATAAAGTTGGGTTAAGAGGAATTCTAAGGACTGCAAAATTCCTTTGATCGACATGATGGGAGAAAGGGATCAGGTGGTGAAGAAGTTAGTAGAGGCAGCTGTAGAGTTGGGGTGTTTTCAAGTGGTAAATCATGGGGTCTCTTTACAAACTGTTGCTAGAGCAAAGGAGGAAAGCAATTGGTTGTTTCAGCTGCTCCTTCAGAAAAAGGAGGAAATATCTTGGGGCCTTAGATCTCCTTTTGGATTTGTTGATGATGGCAACGACAACTGTTCGAAAGAATTTTTTTTCTACAGACAGACGGGCACCATGTTCAAGACTTTCTCCGAGATAACTAGCCCAAAGGCTATGCTGACTTCAGGTAAAGTCTTGGGTTTTTTTGGAAATAAAAATATGGGTTGAGAAGTAAAATTAAATTTTATTAGAACAATTCTTGTGAATTTCAATTACACGGTGGGAGAGTACTGTGATGTCTTGCAGAAAGTAGTAGGGGAGATCCCAGAGCTTTTATTGGAGGGGTTGGGGGCCAAGTGCATGAAGGATGAGCGTGCCCATTTCTTAGCAGAGGTTGAATCAAATGATTCATCACTACTATGCCTTACTAATCATAGGGCATTCTGCCATTTGGAAGATCATGATCAAATCAGGCATGGGATTCCCTTCATCCTTTGTTTGCAGTACCCAACAAGCACCTCATTTGTTTCCCAATTCTTCCTCCACAACACCTGGGTTCTAGTATTTCCACAACCTGGCACCCTCTTTGTCTTTGTGGGTGACATTCTTCATGTACGGTTGGATTTAGACAACATATTTTAAGTTTTGATTTGTTAAGTGATTCATTTGAAATCACACTGATAGGTGGATCTTGTTGAAGAAGCTAGTGTAATTTCATTACATGATTAGACATAAATAACACACTCTAATTTTTTATTTGTTTCAATAATTCATTTGAAATCACACTAATAGTCAGATCTTATTGAAGAAGCTAGTGTAATTTCATTGCACTACTTGAAAAGCTAGTGTAATTTCAAATAAATCATTTAAAAAAGTCAAAACTTAGAATGTAGTGTTTAAATCAAACCATTATATACACTCATACATTGAAACAAACCCATATGACATTTAAGTTAACAACAACCTTTAGATTAAGCATCAGGCCTATTTGCAGTCAAGCATTGCAAACATACAATGATGCTTAAGTTGCACGTTCTAAATCTACCATAGCCTATAATCAATTCATTATTACTATTGTAGGTTATAATGCAGGTATGGAGTAATGGATAACACAAGGGTGCGGTTGTAAGGCCAATGGTAGGGCACGAGAAAGGGACTTGTACTGTCATGGCACTTATATGCTCACCATCCACATATATGAGCATTAGCCCATTAATGGATGCTTTGGATTCAGATAAGAAGAAGCTTGTGTATAGCTCCATTGAATTGAAGGAATATGTCTCTCCCATGCTTCGCCAGAGATTTGTTTGGCTTGCCTGCTCAAGGTTATCAATCCTAGCCTCTTGCCTACTTAGAATGGCCAAAATTTGATCCAACTTATCATTGGGATCACCACAGGATCCTCCTCCCTGTTCCCACTGATAATACCTACCCTCCATTAGGGTTACCTTGACAAAACATAACATCAAGTGTAATTACCTAGCATAGGTCCTAGAGTTGAACCTTGCTGCTCTAATACCAAAATGTAATGCTAGATAGATGATGTTCTTAAAACCACATATTTTTCCAAACTTATTACATTCCAAGTATATCAAAACAAAGGATGCATAGATCAAGATCTTTCCATAAATGTACAAAAGGAAAATTTAGTAATAAATTTCATTCCATATATGCAAAAGAAGTAAATTCCATTAACAACAAGGGTCATTGCAATGATACATATGTAAATGTCATTTGTATATCAATGAGTTTCCATAAATTCATTCAAGTTTCCATTACATCATTAACTTTTGATCAATACATCTATTTCAATGTTACATCAAAACTTTCATTCCAATACATCTATTTCAATGTTACAATACAAAATTTCAAAAGAGTTACATTTACAAGTGGGCTTTACACGCCATTTAAAATAATACATGAATACATTTATAGCACATAAATCTCTGAACCTCAACCGCCGCGACACCACTAGTCTTCTTGCAAGCTAGGGCCAAGAGTGTGATTAAGGCGTCTTTTCTGCCCAACCACGAAGTACATGACTTCCCCGGGTTCCTTCCTAACTCAAAGAAATCCTCGGCCCTGCATGAGGAGCCTAGCAACTTGAAACAACAACGCAGGAGGGAACTCTCGATGCAAGCCTAATTCCTATATGCATTCCTAACATGAGAATCACATATTTCTTGCAAACAGGAGGTGGCAGAGACCTATATTCATTTAGTTATAGGCTTTTAATTCCATCTATTTCAATGGTGCATGTGCTTGGCCAAGCATAAATTAAACAAATGATAGTTTTAGAAAAGGTAAAACTACTGTCTTTGTGGGTCCACCTTCGACATCCTGTCCCAGAAGTTTCCCAAAATACAGTAATAATGCATTTTCCATTTAAGTTCACTTTCAACTTAACACATTTCCAATTCCAAAGAAATTTCATCATTTTCCAATGTTCACACAAAGATTATTAAAATAGCTTTTAGTGCATACACTCAAAATGAGAGATTTTTCTATACATTTTCTATTGAAAGTTACTTTGCAATTTAAAATCAATCCAAGTTCTAGTTTCTAAGTGATTTTATCAAAGTAAGTAGTTTTGAATAGATTAAGAAAAAGAAAAGAAAGCTACTCTTTTTAGCCTAATAAGTATGAGGTAAAAACATAGCACATAGGTTACCTTCTTATTGAATAGAAATATGTTTACAATTTTTTTTAGAATAAGAAAAGAAAGCAATTACATTCAAGTTGGCCACTATTCACTCTCCTAATGGTGAAAATTACAATGCTATCACCTAGTTAAGGTGTAATAAAGTTTTAATATGCAACTCTTATGTTCATAAAACTGACTAGTTTTAAATGCGTTTTCTATGGTATATGTTTGCTAAAAATGTTCTTCTACAACTTCTCTTTTAGTGTTATATTTACTTCACTAATTTTTAGCAATGATGTATGGAAATGCATACTGTGCACCAATATTCAAAAATATAAATAGTTTAAGAAGTGAATTATAATGTAGATAACATATTTGCATAGGAATTCATACTTCCCTCTGCTCACAGAGTTGTCTACATGTATCTATTCTACATCTCTCCAAGTTTTAGTTTATTATTTAAATATATATAAGCTTTCACCTAAATTATTATGCATATATATATATAAATACATAATTAATTTACAAATGAACATGCTGTGAAAGCATACACAATACTGTGAAATTTTGTATAATGACGAGTAAATGTTTCCAGAGATGTTCACATATATATATAAACAACAAACTTCATGTACAACAATTTTTTAGTATATAGATATATACGTATCTATCTTTAAATACAACAAATTTCATAAAGAAAAAAAAATTCAAACGAATTAAAAGACTTTCACATACAACCAACCAACAAAGGTTGTTGCCTTTCCCAATGGGGGAAGGTGCTGCCTATGGGAGGAAAGCACTTCCTCCACAGGCCTTGGCCTGTGGAGGGTGTTGTCCTTCCAAAACGCCGCCCTTCCACCATGGGTTGGCTGGGGTGTGTTCTCCAGTACGCAGTCTCAAGTTTTGTAAAATACCAAATTCCAAACGAATTTCACACGTTTTATTGTTACATTCTCCAAAATCTCAAATCAATATTGCGTAAATGTATATATATATTTACATGCACAGAGACAAATGTATATATATAATTTTTTTCAGAATTTTAGTATCAAAATTCAACATTCAGAAACAAAATATAAACCTTTGTTTGCTAAAGAGAAAAACCCCAAATCTGGAAATGGAGTTATTATGCAATTTCTTTCAATGCACATAAAAGAATGGAACATTTTCTCAAATTTTCATAGTTTTTGCGTACAATTCAAACACTTGGCATTCAAATTCTTCAGTAGCACTTTCATATTTCAACAAAATTTGTGGAAAAAGAATGAAAAACCTGGATATTTTGCTTCCAACTAGAGATGCTCTTCAAACAATTTCTTCTCTTTTCTTCTTTTCAATCTGGTTTTTGTGAGCACGCTTCTTCTCTTTACTTCTTTCTAGTTGTTTTTCCAGCTCTCTATTTTCCTACTATCTTCCAAAGAAAAAGTCTCAAACTCGCTAAACTAAAGGATTCAACATTTTCTTGGCAGCCATTAGAGCAAAATTGTAGAGCTTATTTTCAAGATTGTTTTCAAGAACCGTTACCTTCTCGGGAACTCTTTTCCCTTTTTAATAATGTTTTTCCTTTCCCATTTTTTTCCTACCCTAATCTTGAAATGGATTTTAAAAATAAGAATAATATTTATTTTAACTGCATGTAAATCCCCTTTTGAAAATATTTACCCAACAATAAAATAAAAATCTTCTTACTATTAGTTAACTTATTAACTCAAAGATTAACACAAATTAAAAGAAGAATAGAATGCATAAGCATATAAATCAAAATCTATAATTAACTTTAATTAAAACTTAATCCTTTATTTTATCATGCTTTCATTTTATCATTTATTTAATTTACTAATTGTTATTTAATTTGCAAATAATTTAAAACAAGCACACTAAAATTGACATTCCTAAATGCAAACTACATGAATCTAAGTACTCATGTGTGTAATCAAGAGGTCTTCCTACTTTGTCCTGTCAAGAAGCTAACCTCCTCTCCTTAATCACACCCTTGGTCTTCGACCTCCTGCAACTCAAGTGCACTTAGGAACACAACAATAACTGAATAAGTATCACATAAAGATATAAATAAAGCAATATATTACATAAATTAAAATGTTTCTACTCTATTTTTCTTCATTTTCAAAGTAAAACGCATTCAATACTATTCAACTTTTCATAATTTAAATAAACACTTTCATTTATCTCTACACCAAAACACCATCATATTAATTATTATTCTACCACACACATCAAAACATGTAACAAATCCTCGCAAAGACAAAAACAACCCGCATCAGGGCTAAGATGTGACAACTAGGTAGATTTCAAACTCCAAAACCTTCCATAATCTTCTAAAATTAATGTAGGACTTTCTAATATGAAAAATGCCCAAAGCATTCTTAAAAACAATACAATTCATGCAAATGTTCCATGCCAGATCTGGTAGCTGCAGCTCAAACCAAGGTCATTCCTTATTCCTTTTGCAACACAATCAAATATCTTTTGGACTTATGAGGACCAATAGCACCATCTGAGACTCAATTAAAAATAGGTCTATTTGCTTTCTTTATATTTAGAAGAAATAGATTTAGGGATCTTCTCTTCAATTACTAAAGCCTCACTTCAACAAATAACAAAAGCTTCTTCAATTTGTAATATTTTGTCTATAGTGTATCAACCCTTTTAGGAGCCTCTTGGAGACCACAACTAAGTGCCAAATGGTGGCATAAGAATACTTACAAAAGATCTATGCTTTGGAAATGCATATTGATCATTAGATTTTCCAAAATGAATAAAATTTCACCACATTACCAACCCACATGGAATCATTTGATTCACTTATATGAATCTAAACTTTCCCATGGGACATACTTTCTACATCCATAGATTTGTCGAAGACAATGATATCATGTAAATCATTTATTATGAGTATTAAATAAACCACTACCTAATTATTACACCGAGAGGCGTTTTACAGTCGCATAAGAGTTTAAGGACCTGCATACATAAAAAAGAAATGATAGTTATGGTATGGAAAGAGTGGTTTGTGCTGTTGGAAATACCATATCACAACTGTCAGTTGCACTAGAATATGAATAGTTACATCCTTCAAATAGAAAGGAAAGAGACACCATAAGAAAGGAATTCGAACATAATGTAGAGCTAAAGTAAATGACGAGCATTTTCTACTAGCAAGTATGTCCTTTCGGGAATTAGTAGAATCCATGGTTTTCATTACCAAAAAGGGAAAATAATATTTATGAGAATCCTTATGGCCATGAGAACCTGGAATTTTTCTCTGGTAGAAGGTGGGTTCTTTGAACTTTTTGGCACGACAGAATTCCATTGCCGACATCAAGATATTTTGGGTTCGATTTCCTACTAATTTGGTTTTTTGTTTTCATTTTTTTTGAAATCAGGAGAAATTTAGGAACAGGTAAGAGAAGGAGAGGGAAATGAATATGTCATCCCCAGATTATCCATTTGCTTGCATGGACCTTTCCAATCCTGATTGACAAGCAATTGCAGTTCAAGTTCGCAAGGTAAGCTTAACTCTCCTGAGTTTTGTAAATTTTTTTAAATTACAAGCCAGGATTGCATCTACTTTTGTTTTAGGGGTTTATGCAAAACTTGTCTGTGTAATGATGAATTAATGGAAATTCAGGCCTACATCGACTGCGGATTTTTTTAGTGATCAATCATGGAATCCAACAAAAGTTGTTTGATCAAGTATTCAAACAAAGTCATGTTTTTCTTGCGCTCCTGCAGTTATCCTTTGGCAATGTTTCTTTGAGACTATTTTAGTTTGTATGTTTGGTTTGCACAGGGGATTGGAAGGAAAACTTCTATATTGGTCTCAAAAAATCCGAAACCAGTGGCGACCAGAAAAACAAATTCCCAAGATTTCTTTCTAGGTTTTTGGAAGTTATCTGTCTGCAATGCTTCTTAGAGCTTTTAGAATAAAATCTAAGTTATATAACTAAATTTTAACGATAGTTTAAATTTTAATTGATATATAACTAAATTTTACATTGAATTTTAGAAATTGGAATTTAGTTTAGTTTTATACTAAAATCTAAGCTATACAACAAATTTTAGTTTAATTTTAGCATGATTAGAATTTACTTTAATTTTATTATGAATTTTAATTTTATTATGAATTTTAGAAATTAGTATTTATATATTAGAATTTAGTTTAATTTTAGAATGAATTTAGTTTAATAATTTTAGAATGAAATTTAGAAATTAGAATTTAGTTTAATTTTATTATAAATTTTAGAAATTAGAATTATATATTTTAAATTCAAATAAGTTATATATCAATTAAAATTTAAGTTTTGATTTTATTTATAATTTATTAATTTAATATGATATATGATTTTAGTCTAAGTTTTAGTCTTTGATTTATTCTAAAATTATAATTACTAATTATATATTATTTTAAAATGAATATTTAAATTTATCTAATTCATTTTTATTCAATAATAACTAAAATTTAACAACTAGATAATAAATATTTTATGAATTTTAAAAAATAGAGTTCAGTTTACTTTTAGAATGAAATCTAAGTTTTACAAATATTGTGGTGATTTGATTATGAAAATTAGTATTAGGGTTAGGTTAAAGTTCAATTGTGGTTAGGGTTAAATTTAGAGTTCTAAGATCAAGTTGGGAAACGACTATCCAACCCCTAGAATGCACCGGAGCATGGATAACCATCCCATACATTATAACTGTTGTTCTCCATTCTTCAACAAGTTAACTCTCCTTTCACTCCACTTAACTGTAACATTGTTTGCAACTAATAAAACTGCAGTTTACTTTGTATTTTTTATTTTTCTGTTTTAATCCCTACGCCAAGCCAGCAAGAACCGGAATATCTTAAACTCCTCTTCCTTACCATTCACAAGATTTGATTTTTCAATAATAATTTATTAATTTTATATATTATAAATATTTTAATAAAATAAAAAAATATTAAATTGAATTTTGTCTTAAGAAGTTATTTGAAATTTTATTTTTAATTAATATTTTTAATATAAATTTTAACAAATGTAAATTAGATAAAAATAAATTATTATAAAAGACAGATTATTTTTTAATAATTAAATAAAATATTTATTATTAATTTATGAGAGTTATATAAAAATTGAACAAGAAATTAAAATTAAAATTTATATGAATTCATTTGAAAAATGCTCATTATATTTAGTTGAAAACATGCTTTGTCATTTGTTTTAATAAATTGATTCTTATAAATGTTTGATTAATTTAATCATCTTTAGGTTACATTTCTTTATTTTGAATAGTTTAAGTAATTCAATAGCATGATAATCATGCTTGTTTTAAATGTTTTCTCTATGACTATTTTTCAATACAATTTTTAACATTTACTTTTATTAATTTTAATTAAGTTATATTATTTTTATGGAATATGTGTTATGTGAATGGAGGGTAAAATCTTAATAGAGGATATAAGATCTCTAAAAATTAAGGTATGTCTTATTTTAAATTTTATAAATGGAGAAACTTTTAAATTTAAATTTATTTTTATTTTATTTGAATACAAAAAAATGAATTTTTATTTATTTATTTTATATCAATTTAAAATTTTCAAAAAGATATATGATATATAACATAGATAACAATCTTATTGTATTATCTAGTAAAAATATTTATCTTTAAAAAATATATAATTTAAAATAATATTTTAAACAATCATTTTAACTTCTATTTATATAATTATTATATTAATAATTTTTTTTTAATATAATGCAAGAATAATATTAATTATTTTTTATATTGATAAAAATTGGGATTATTTTAGGGACTAGACTCCATTACAATGAAATAATCAATAGATAAGTAAAAAATGTCTCATGAGATATGAAATAGAAATAATTGAAAAATCATTGAAACTAGCAATCCTACATAGGGCTAGTAAACATATAGCAAGGAAATGAATTAAAAAAATGTAGACTAATCACCATCAACTTGATGTTGTAGGCCTCTAGCTGCCTATGACTCCTTAAGAAAAAATAACTTATTCTTCAAATGTGACCTCCATTGGATCAAGTGTTTCAGTGTTAGGGTCCCTTCTTTGTCCCTGGTTTTAGAAGTACCCCCTTATAATATGCAGAGGTTGATGGTTATAGTCTTTATGGTTTCTTTACTGATAGGTAGGAGGCTATAGAGGTTATTCTTCATGTCTTCCTAGTTTTTCTATATTTTAAGAAACTTCCTTTCAAGGCTTTCCTATTGTTGAAAGAGGCGACAATTTTTTGCAAATCAGTTCATATTTCCTCATCTGCATATTTCATTTTTGGTTCTTTAGATTGATCAAATAATACTTTTTGAAATGTGTTGTAGCTTGACGTTAAAGGTATGCAGCTACACAAAAAATCACTTGATAACATTGTTAGGGAGATCATGATTTTCTTGGAGGTTTCATTTTTTTTTATAGATCCTGTAGACACATAAAATTGTCCTAGGCTTGCAACTCTTAGATTATTCAACATTGCCCCTTTCATTCTTAATAATTAAATAATTTTTAATTATTTAATTATTTTCTAAAGTCATAATTCTTCTATTAATTAAATAATTTTAATTATTTAATTAATTCATTTTTATCATTTATTTCTCCTTGATTATTAAATAAATAAATTTTATTTATTTATCTAATACGTCATTAATTACCTAAAGTCTTCCTTTAATTAAATAAATTTCTTAATTTATTTAATTCCCCTTTTGTCATTTATTCCTCTTGATTATTAAATAAATAAATTTTATTTATTTAATTACGTCACTAAGCAAGTCCCCTTCTTTTAAAAATTAAATAGATTCTAATTTATTTGATTTTTGTCCATTTTCTACTATAATTAAATAATTATTTTAATTATTTAATTATTCATTAACCTCTTCTCTCATTAAATTAAATAAAGTTAATTTATTTAATTTGGTCCACTCTCTTGAATTTTGAATTAAATTATTATTTAATTCGAAATGATTCCTTTGTCACATTCTTCTATAATTTAATAATATCTTTATTATTTAATTATTCACTGGTCACCTGGAGTAAATAAATTTTATTATTTAATTTCTCCAGCAACCTCTTTGTCCGTGCCAGTCTTATCTTCCAAATTTATTCTTATCTTTTGACATCTCATTTAATTTCGACCCTTGATTGAATTATCTTATAATTCAATCTTGGCCCTTCATCCTTATCATTGCCCTAATTTTGACCTAACCCTAATGCACACAGCAACATTCAATCTTGATCTTTGATTCTAGGGTTTTTTGTCATCTTCTCATCCTGGCCACACATTCAAAATTGCAGTTTTTATAAAATGGCAATTTTGTTCTCATTTGGCTCTCTCTTGGTCTCTCTGGCTCTCTCAGCTCTCTTGACTTCTTGCACTCTTAGTCTCTCATGTTTAGATTTCAATTTATGCTACTAGTCTTACAGTCATAGTCACTTACAGTCATAGGCATTTTAGTCCATTGTAGGGACATTTTATTTTCTGCAAATCCTTCAACACTTGCATAGGGCTTAGTCTTTAGTCATAGTTGCTCACATAAATCTGAGGGCATTTTTATTTATCTGCAAGCTAGGAGGTGTAACAAAGGTTAATCATGGAAGATGAAGACTTAGGGTAACTTCATCCCTTTTGTCTTCATATTACTTCCTTTGTACTTTGTTACTTCATAGGAATTTTATTGTTATTGTGCTAACCCCTCTAACAAATTAGGATTTTCCCTTGATTACAGATCCAAACAATTATGGTACTCAATAGTGTGAAGAATAATTGAAGAGCTACACTAGTGGATATAATCATTTTTTTCTCTTTCTTTTGGGCATCTATGCAATCCTTTTTAGGTCAATATCTTTGGTGCTTGGTAACATGGGGTTACTTAGAGGGCTTGGGGCTAAGGATATTATGGGTTTTAGAGGAATCATTAAGCAAAATAGATTTTCCTTTATCTCATTTTCAGTGGGAGTGGAGATAGAGGGGTATGCAACATTAACCTTACGAGGTTTGGTGGGGGGCACAAGAATCTTAACTATAGGGGTTTTTACAAGTTTATCTTGCATAACAACTTTGGGTTATTGAGGGGTGTTTGGTTTGGCTAGATGATTTTTTGAGATAGTGGAGGAAGATTGACTAGAAAATTTTGGGGGAAATATGTTCATGTCAATAATTTTAGGCCTAAAAGAATGGATTGATGGTTTAGCTAGCTCATATGTAAACAAGTAATAGATGATACCTTGATGAAGAGGTAGAATAGATTTCCCAAAACTGCATTGAGAATAAATTTTTCAAGAGAATTGTATAAGAAAAATTGGAAACTCATCTTTTTGTTATGCTCAAGATGGTTTAACATAGGAAAAAGGTAGGAGTAGAAACATTTGTACCTACCTTCAAGAGTGAAACATCTTATGAACACCTTGAAGCCACATCTTTCCATGACTCTAGTAGATCATTTTGGTTGAGTGCATTTTGGTATCTATATATTTGTCTACTTTTTGGATAAATTTGATCATAAACAAGTGGTCTCATGCCTTGATGGTTTTCAAAATCTTGAGCCCCTCTATACTCTGGTTGATGGCCCAAATGTTCAACCATGATTTCCACAGTTTTTGACTAATCCATCTTACATCTCATCAATGACAGTTATGGGATACTGGGGGTCTTGGGTTAGTTATTTTGAAATCCAAAAGAAAAATTTACTATAGCTAGCTTTCCTTTAAGGAAGTTTTCCTCCAATTGTATAAGAATCTTCTTCCCTTTATGGCTACTTATTTCTTATCCTTGTACTATTGTTTGTTGTCTATATATCTTATTAGGAAACTAATTCAAGATGTTTTCTATTGAAAGAAATATTCACCTAGAAAGGTATTACATAATGATTCTAATAAGGATTTCAAATCTACAACTCTACTTTTATACTGCCAATATCTTAGGTCAATATCCCCCTAGACTAAGTATCTTATTTCTCCTTAAATAATATAACACTATGATGGATTTTTGATAGTTAAGTGATGCCCCATGTAGTTCCAATCCCTTGGAACCTTTGTACACCATCAAAAGTATTATATTATATTTTATTGGACTTAAATAATCCTTTACATAAAATATGCTATTTGATATCTTTATACGAGGTACATGCGATTATTTATTAGTTTATTTGTGAGTGAGGTGGATCACTTTAAAACATTGTGTATTACTTATTTCTTCCACTTGAGGTTCCACTATTCTTTTGAAGACAACACATATATTACCCTATGAATTACATATCAATAAGGGTTGTGCTATTTATTTCTTCTACCAATATGGAAGACTTTGTAAACAATACATATATTGTAGATTCCTCTCAATTTTTTCCTTCTTCACCTCCTTAGACTTTATTTGAACCAAATTTTCTCTTTTTCTATATTAGTTGAATCTTGTTTGAACCCTTCCTTTAATCCCCATCATATTATTCTTGTTAACAATAATGTATGTTACTACTATTAATATATTTCTCAATCTATCCATCTCAATTTATTGAACTATGAAACCTTCTCATGGACTATAACCTTAGTTTATTCATTTGAAGAAAACTATCCCAAAATCAATGACTTTGCATCATTTTTCCCACTTATCCCATCAAAATGTCATCCATTCTCATGTATTGTGGAGTTTCATTCCTTTTCTTTTATTATCATGTATATAATTTTTTCCAATATGTCATATTTTTTATCACCTCATAATTATTAGTCACTATACACATTCTTCCATTCTCATTCTCCAATAGTCCTAGGTCTTTATGACTTTTCCTGATTCATTTGTCTCCTGTCTTTTTAAATTCATTGTAGCCCACAATTCTTCACTAAATCCTTAATAGTTATAGACATTAGGGAATTCTCTATTTCTTATAACACCATGCCTTTAATTTTTCTCTTTATTTTTTCATTCCATATTCAAGGGATTGTTTTTAATTTCACACCTTTCATTTCATGTCTTCTAGTCCATATTGGTGTAGTTAAAATTTTCCTATCTTCTCTTGTTGTACTTTATTACTTTTGTTGACCCTAATTATTTCTCTTTTTTCCTTAGCCTTATAGTCTCCCTATTCCTACTAGCATAGTTACTTTATTAACACTCTATATTCTTAAACTTCCTATTTCTATATTCTAGTTGTTCAACCTTATTATATAATATAGATTTTTATTATTTTTAGATTTAATAGTTAAACCTATGGATTGATCTTCATCTTCCATCAACTTGAATTTAGTGGATATTTCAACTCTTCCTCCATAGTTATTAGTTTCACATGTGGTACCACCTTTGGATATCTATATATGGATCTCATTCCATTATCAAATTATTTTCATATTTGCTCACATTAATTGTTTAACCCCTTCCATGATGAATGTTGGTAATACACACAATTGAGATAGTCAAACCTTGTATTTTAGTTTTTCTTAAATTTTGTTGTGCATGATTAATCTATGTTGTTTATCTTTTCATGCTCTCAATTCGGCATATTATTTTAAAATTTTATCACTTTAATGTGTGTTTTTCATAAGTTGAGTTTGATATTTTGATCTATTTTCCATAAAATGTCTACTATGAGCAGTATGTTGCTTTAAATCTTTAGCATGTTAAACTATTAGTATTTTCATAACATCATCCCTATTACTTGCAAATTTTGAATACTTAAATATGTAAGCAATTGCATATTCAACCAATTACTTCATACTCTTTTGAAACCTAAATATTACAAGAAACATAGCATCTAGCCTAACTTTACACAAGATCATACCAATTATTGAATATGCTTCTCAAACCTAAATGATTAAATCTAGGTGGCTAATAGCTATATAGAATTAGGTGTATGAATAAGTGTGATAAATAAGAAAATTAGGTGAATGCATGAAATGATAAATGGATTAATTCTAAGAGATCAAACCTAACTTTATACAAGATAGTACCATTTTTCATGAACACATATCAATATATTTCTTATAATTAGGCTAATGAGCCAATTTTGTAAATATACAATATAAGTTGGAAGTACAGTAAATTGTATCGATTATCCAAAATAGTGTTGAACATGATCCTCCATTGCAATGCCATCAAAACCTATAAATTACATAGTTTAGTTATTAAATTGATTCAACAATTAAAAATAATTTTTTTTTATAAAATCATTTCATATTTATTTACCATCTCTACAATGTATTGCATCCATTGTTGTTGGTGTATCACCATTTTAAATAGTCAACATTTTAAAGAACCCATAAACACCATTTTAATCTTCATCACATTTACATATATACCTACTATCTTCTAGTTTCTCTTACTATGTATTCAACTATTATAGAATACCTACTTTTTAATAAATTCAATATTACAAAATTTATGACACATAAGAGAGTTGTAAGATGTATAGGAGGTGCAAGATGAGATATCATTTAAAGTTTCTTGACCATGTGACTATGGGGCATTAGATTTTTGACATGGCTTATGATTTTGAATGATTGTTTTGAATAATGTCACTTGATAGCTTCTATTCTTTTAATTTTGTACATATTGGAGGCATGTGATGGTCCATGCTTGCAATGTTATTTTGAGGTACTTATGCCATGCTAGTTTATTGTCAAAAAGGATACATGGTTTTATTAGTGGACCTACTTGTTATTGAGATCAATACAAGCTTGGGTATCTTTTGTTAGATTTTATGATCAGATTAGATAGACAAAATTTAATTCAAAATCAGATACAATAACACAACATATACCTTGGAAAAACCACCCACTTGAGGGAGAAAAACCTAGCAACAATATATCACTTATATATTGAATATCAATGAATGTCTCCTTTACAAAGAGGTCGATATGGAGGCCAATTAAGAGCACCACAATCTAATGCTAATACAAAAACAATATAATGCAACTTGCTGACAGAAAACTCAACCTCCTTCAATTATATCAATCTGCACTTGATGATCTTCTTGATACACAAACTCACACTTATGTATATCGAACTTATGATGAACAATGAATATGAATCAATGAATGATTGAATGGCACCTTCATTATATACAATTTGATGGTGATAACTCAAGGGTGGTGTCTCTTCAAATGCACAAGGTCGACCATCAATGAGAAGATGTGATCCTTCAACAAATCACTGATTATGTAAGAGGTTGGCCTCAAGCATAATAAAAAATAATTAAATGTTATTTAATAAAAGAGGTGACTCCAAGATGAAGTCGTATCTTCTAAATGTCAGCCTCAATAGAAATGAATAAATATTAGTTAATGAAGCACCTCTTCATTGATTATTATGTTGCAATTTAAATAGTTGTTAGGCTACAATTTAAATTTCCCTTCATGGATCGAATTGGGCTAGAAGTAGAAGCCCAACATTTTCTTTAACATCAACATCTTTAGTGGCACAAATATTTTTATATAAGGGTTTCTCCATGTAAATATGGTATTCATATGGTTTGCATTTTTTATGTCTACTTATTGATTAGTATATTAATTTTACAAGCTTAATACATTATTAGATTATATTAATTTTGATAATATTCATATTGTGTCATTTACCTTAAGTTAACTTACATGAAGAAGATCTTACTTCATTCATACACACAACATAAACAATGTGAATTCCAACAAACTTTCATGATTGCAAGTAAAGTAGTATGCCATTGCATTATAGGATATTCTTGTTTATACACAAATGATGCATATAGTAGATGATTTTTTAGCTAGAGTAGATGATTGTTTAGCTTCCATATGATACAACATTTTTAGGGAAATGAACTTGAATACAATTTGCTATGCCAAATTCTAGGGACTCTTAGATGCCTTCCTCAACTAGGAATTTTAATGCAATCTCATTTATTAACAATCATAACAATTATAGACCATAGCATATTTCTTGAACAAAAAAAATCAATACACCAGTTGGCAATGTAAAGACATTAGAGAAAAGGGAAAAAAGGATTTCAATTTTTTTCTTAAATAATTTCTTCTAAGATCTCCTTTGTTTGGATCAAATAATGAAAGTTGTCATCAATTTTATTGTGAAAAAGGAAAACATAATTTTTAAATTGAAAAAAATGTAGAATTGAATTATTGATCTAAGTCAAAATAATGAATGATGTAATCATTTTTCTTGTAAAAAAGGAAAAAATAGTTTTTAATTTGAAAAAAATTAAATTAAGTTTTAAATATATTTGATTCTTGCTAACTACAACAACAATATCATGATTTAATCATCACACTCATGAATGAATTTCATTTAAAATACTTCCATTTAAAATAAATTAAATTTTTGTAAAGTTTTAAAAATTTAGAAAATATCAACAAATTATTTAGTTTTAAATTTATTTAATTTAACACTCTGTCATGAATGACTTTTATTGAAAACACTTATATAAAAAATATATTAAATTTTTGTAAAGTTTTAAAAATTTAGGAAATTTTAACAAATTATTTAGTTTAAATTTATTTAATTTAATAAAAAAAATATATCTCAAAGTGATAAGAGTAATAAAAAATATTGTAACAATAAGTTTAATTTTACTATAGAAAATTAAGATTTGAATGATGTTATTCATTTTTTATTCACCACCAAGTAAAATTCACCATGGCATTAATATTTTTTAATATATATTTCAAAAACTTTGATTTTATTAAAAGTAATAATGCAGTTAATTTTCGAGTGTGGTGAATTGCTGGTGGTGAATTTTACTCGATGGTAAATTTTTCGTCGGTGAATTACTGACGGTAAATTTTCTATTAGTGAATTGTTGAAATAGATTTGTCATATTCCATTTTAAATATTTAAATTATATTAGATAAATTTTAAATTATATTTTAAATATTTAAATTGTATTAAATAAATTTTATGATATATATTTAAAATATTTAAATTGTATTAAGTAAATTTTATAATAAATATTTTAAAAATTTGAATTGTTTTTAATGAATTTTATAATATATTTATTATGTTATATGAATGAAATAAATTATGAGGAAAAACTTTTAAGAACAAAATTGAAATCCCTTTTGATCTGCTCAAAGGAGACTTGAACATAAAGTTTTCAATACAACAGCTGGCAATTATACATTACACAAATCACTTTTTTTTTAAAATATTGCAACCAAAAGATCAGTATAAAGAAATGTATTTTGATTTCATACACATCTGAGAAGAAAAGGCACCTTCAAAATAAAGTGTGCAGAAGGATTTCATGCAAACAGTTTTAGACATTAAAATCAATACCCTAGATGAAGATTGCATGAATCCACTGCTAAGAATTACTTTGCAAGAATTTCCACACAGTAATATTAGATGGATTTGATAAAACATCATTCAAGTTAGTTGCTGAAATAACTCACATTTACGGGAAAATTTCAAAAATTTCCGATTTGTTGGGTCCGTATTTCTGCTGCAAACTTCCTTCAACGCAGTTTGGTAAATTTCTATTGTTTTTCCTTCATTTTATTAACAAATTCTACTAGCTAGAAAATAAAAGATTGGCGCTGAGAAAAAAATACAGATCTTTTAACGAACTTGGCGGAAAATAAAATAAAAATAGAAACAACAAAAAAATAACCACTGAATTATTGAAATTCATCTCAGAGATTTTATTTTTCCAAAAAAACTTCAGTTTTATATCTTTGGAAATGATACTGCTGTGAACTCACAGTTCACGGTGAGTTAAGACCCAGCGGAAATGATGTAGTGCGGTTATGTCTGGTTATGATGTATGGGATGGCAATCTATGCTCTGGTGCATTTTAGGGGCTGGATGGCCGTTTCCTTCTCAAATTATACAATCCAATATTTAAATATTAAGATTAAGTATAAAAGACGTATTTGCATATAAAAAAATAAGTTTCTAAATTAATATAAGATAGAGTTGTCTAATTTTAAAAATCAAATATTTTAAATTCACTATTTAATATAAAAGTGAGTTTCTAAATTAATATACTTAAAATAAAAAGTTGAAAAATCTTTAAAAAAGAAAAGTATCTTTGATGTCATCGTAAAATATTTTTTAATAATAGAATAGAAATAAAATCATAAAAAGATGAAAAAACAATTTTCTTTTTTTAAAATTCTAAATTAATGTGTTTAAAATTGAAAAAATAGAAAATTAAATAAAAAATGAAATATTCTAAATTTACTATTACACATAATCTTTTTAAAAAAAGTATCTTTGATGTCATTGTAAAATGTTTTTAAATAATAGAATAGAAATAAAATCATATAAAATAAAAAAAATAATTTTTAAAAAAATTTAAAATTAATGTGGTTTGAAAATTGAAAAAATAGAAAAACTGGGAAATAAAAAGGAAATATTCTAACTTTACTCATTACACATAATCTTTTAAAAAGAAAGCATCTTTGATGTCATTGTAAAATGTTTAAATAATAGAATAGGAAATAAAATCATAAAAAGATGAAAAAATTGTCTTTTAATTGGGTCCAATTCACACAATCCCAAAAACAAACTTTGGTCACACCCCAGGTCAGGGCCAGTGCTGGGGCCGGGGCCATCACCCAATGTGACTAGGCCAGGGCCAGGGCCAGGGCCAGGGGCCAGGGCCTAGGGCCAAGTGCCTCGGGCGGCATGGCCAGGACAGGCCTGGTAAAACGACAAACATATAACCTTAAGCCAGGCCATGAGCCAAAACTGAGACTAGGTCAGGCCATCACCCAGAACAGCCCATCACCCATGAACAGGGACTAGGCCAGGCCAGGGCCAGGCCAGCCACTTTACTACCGTTAGGATAGGCCTATAAACGACAAAACATAGCACCTTGGCCAGCCAGAGCCAAAACTGGGATCACTTGCTAGAATCTATCATCTACAACAGGTTTATCAACATGAATAGGGATTTAGGTTAGGGCTAGTTAGGTTTAGTGGCTAGGGCTATGGCTATGGCTAGGGTTAGGGTTAGTGTTGTTAGTGTTAGGCTAGGGTTAGGGTTAGTTTGCTATAAATTAACTGCTCATCAAAATTTCAATTAAATTACACTTTTAGAAACTAGACTCCATTCTACACATATTAAAAAAAATCAATTAGTTTCCAAAATTTGTAGGGGTGGCACGACCAAAATTCTATTTTCAGTGTCCACTTTAAAAATTAGTAAAAAATCAAATATTCATTAAAAAATTATCAAAAAAGTCATGCATCAACTACATAATGTTAGCTAACTTTTGATCACATAGCGATTTTAAAAATACTAATTTTTTTTTCACCGTGCTAGGGTAAGTTGTTATGTTATGTTTTTCTGACAAAAACAACACCAATTTATGTACGTCCCTCATTTGAACCCCTTAATATCAACCATTTTCAAAATAAATTAGTAGTTTAGAAAGTAGACTCAGAGCACTTTGATCCTTGTTTTTGTTCCGTCTCAAAATTTTGAGTGTAACTATCCTCAATTTCACATCCAAGGTCAGTATTTCTTGATTTCAGAAAAAAAAAGTGGTCACTTAAGCCCCCTTTTTGGGAACCATATTTTTGCACTTACCCAATGTGCAAAATAATAATCCCTAATGGTGGTTAAGAAGGAGGTTCAATTTAGAAGTTACGCTGAGATATTTGATGAAATAATTTAAAAGGTGATATTTGAGAATTACGGTATTCTAAATCCTCACCCCCCTAACTCACATGAATAACAAGTTAATTATATTAGGGCTAACCAATCTCTAATTGAGTCGATTCGATCAAGTCAAGATAATAGGTTGTGTTGGTCAATGAAAGGGAAAGATACATTGAACTTAATGATAAGTTTAGTTGCAGTAACACTTGTGATTATGCTATCTCATCTTGAGAATTTTAGTGTCAGTTAGATTAATGCTTGTAAAAAAAAAATTGTTTGGATTTTCTGGGATAAAATTATGGGCATGACAAGAGTTTTAAGATGATATAATGAAGATAGATCCATTTTGGAGCTCAATATAGATTATATTGTATCAAAATTATTGAGGCCTAGTATGTTGAAAGCCCATCATAACATATTTTAATTCTTTTATGAGTGTGAATGCATATACATCATATTGGTATTTTATTATTTCATTTGTTTTGATGTGTTTTGTTTCATTTTTCTACAAGGTTGGATAACCCTTCATTGGATCCTCCATCCATAAATTCATCATTTGGGATTTCAAAGATGACAAATATGAAAATGAGAAACCACAAGTATAAATCACTAAAGTGAGGGTTTGATATGGTAATGGTTCACAACTCCAAAATATATCAAACAAAGGCTTGGATTCATAAAAGGGCAATGAGAAACAAAATGGAATGGGAACATAACTCCATGATAGCGACTTAATGTAAATAGAATGTGATGGGATAAGTTCTAAAAATATAATGTTTGAAGGTAGTCTGATGGTGTATTTGATAACAAACTAAGTGGGAATGACAACACACTAAGGAAAAGGATTCAACAATAGAAATTGGGAGATGGAAAATGGATTAAAAATGTAATTGTTCAAGTGGATAATGATGCCTTGGAGGTGTGTGGGGGAGAGGTACCAAGAGTATCCTATAAGAAAAAAATGGAGAAATAACCTCATTTCAAACAAAAATGATAAAAGGAAATGGCTCACCCTATTGAAATTTTTAGAAATTAGAAGTTGCAACATTTTCTAATGAAAAAAAAAAGTCTAAGATGATGAAGACATTTGTATCATGACTTTGTGTTTTGATTGAGTCAAATACTAATCAGGCAAAGCTATTTACCTAGGATTTTGTCATTTTAGCAAGGTTAAAATTTAACTAATCATAAAATAGGCTCATTTTCTTTCTTTAATCCCTTTTTTTTTAATATAGTATGCATCTAATTAGAGTAGGATTAGTTTAAGGATAAAAGCTTGTAGTTTATTGGTATAAGGTTGAAATTTTTGTATTACAAGTTTGTTTTCATTGTTGATTTACAAACTTAAAGTGGTAATTGAATGCAATGAATATTTTAAATTAGTTTATAGATGCGTGTCAAATCTAAAAATACTAATTTTTTGGTATAATTTAGCAAAAAAAAGAATAATAAAGTTGAAATCGAACCAAAAAAGACCTCTTGAAATGAAATAGTTCACAATAGTCACTAAGTTATCCTTTATGGTCATGATATGATGATATAGAGTTTGGAGTAGTTGATATTCTTTTAGAAGATATATTTCCTTTCAAGAAAGATGAGATACACTTAATAGTTTATTTGAGTTGATGAATGTGTTGAATCACCCATAATAGTACCACTCCAACTAGCTTGCATCTTCTAACTTTATTTTGTTAACAGTGTGTCCAACTCTCCCTTCTAGATCTTTAAATCTCCTCAAAAGCCCTTCCAAAATTCCCTACCTAAACAACGCCCTCCCTTCTTTTACTCTACTCAATTTCATAAGCATATCCCATGGGATTTCAAATTTTCATTTTAGAACCCTATAACTTGTTGTTAGTCTCCCTTCAAGGCCTACACATTCCATGTTATGGTATCTCATCTCATCTAGATTTTATTCACTTATTTTCTCGTGGATCCCAATATTGATTTGGATCTTTGACAGGATGCCAACTACATGCTCGGCTATGCATCCATCTTTATTACACCTACTCTTTTGCAAATTGTTCCTTGACGATGCAAATTTCACCATTTATCTTTAATATTTTTTACTCTATCCATAAACCACTCGTGTCAAGGATCATGTTGAGCACCCCTATGCCGGTCAAAAAATTGCTTCAGACGTAGGATTGACCGTCACATTAATCGCCTGGTGAGCTTACCTTGTGATACACGTGTGAAACAAACGTCGAAAACCATGTTTTCTCTCGGGAGCAACCCTATCCTCTAAGAAAATCCCTCAACAGTTGAGAAAAAACAGAAAGAAAGAAAGAAAGAAAATCCCTCAAATCTGGGGTCAACTAAATTAGGACTAAGTTTCCAATGCTTGCCAGTATGAAAAGAATAATTAGATGCATGGATCTAATCCACCGCACCAGATAAATGCTAGACGATCGAATGTTTGCTACCTTGATTTCAAGTAAAATCCTAATCCCCCATTATTCTCTATTGGCGTCTCTGCTACCATATTTTATAACCATTTCATCTTGTGACCCATTCAGTCCTGCACAAACCAATCATGACTGTTGATCCATTATATTATGCCGATTGAATCACATTTTCTTTTACTGTCGAAAGTCTTCGTTCAATAACCAACTTAACCATGTCTGGGGCGCCTCCTCATCACCACGAACCGACCATTCCTCTGCAAATGGAAACAACGATGGATTCGGTGATTATTTGGAGAAATTGGGGAGATCGCTGAGTGATATAAAGTTGGGTCTGCCCTCCAAGAAGAGGAATTCTAAGGACTGCGAACTTCCTGTGATAGACATGATGGGAGAAAGGGATCAGGTGGTGAAGAAGTTAGCAGAGGCGGCTGCAGAGTTGGGGTGTTTTCAGGTGGTAAATCATGGGGTCTCCTTACAGACTGTGGCCAGAGCAGAGGAGGAAAGCAATCGGTTGTTTCAGTTGCCCCTCCAGAAAAAGGAGGAAATATCTGGGGGCCTCGGATCTCCTTTTGGCTTTGGTGATGATGGCAGCGACGATAGTTCGAAAGAATGGTTTTTTCTGCATACAGAAGGGCACCATGTTCAAGACTTTCTCAGAGATATCTGGCCCGAAGGCTGTGTTGACTTCAGGTAAAGTCTTGGGTTTTTTTTGGAAACAAAAATATGGGTTGAGAAGTAAATTTAATTTGATTAGAACAATTCTTGTGAATTTCAGTTACGCGGTGGAAGAGTACTGTGATGCACTGCAGAAAGTAGCAGGGGAGATCTTGGAGCTTCTACTGGAGGCGTTGGGGGGCAAATGGGGAAAGGATGAGCGTGCCCATTTCTTAGCCGAGGTCGAATCGAACGATTCATCGCTACTGTGCATTACTAATCACAGGGCATTCTGCCATTTGGAAGATCATGATCGAATCAGACATGGGATTCCCTACATCCTCTGTTTGCAGTACCAAACGAGCGCCTCCTTTGCTGCCCAACTCTTCCTCCACGACACTTGGGTTCCAGTCTTTCCACAAACTGGCGCCCTCTTTGTCATTGTGGGTGACATTCTTAAAGTACGGTTAGACTTAAACAGCATATTCTAAGCTTTGATTTGTTTAAGGGATGCATTTGAAATCACACTAATAGATGGGTCTTATTGAAGAAGCTAGTTTGCGGTTAGATTTAAACAACACACTGTTTTGATTTGTTTAAGTGATTCATTTGAAATCACACTAATAGATAGATCTTACTGAAGAAACTAGTGTAATTTTATTATACCATTAGACTTAAACAACATATTCTGAATTTTAATTTGTTTAGACAATTCATTTAAAATCACACTAAAGATAGATCTTATTGAAGAAATTAGTGTAATTTCATTACACTTCTTAAAAAGCTAGTGTAGTTTTTAGATGAATCATTTAAAAATGAATGTAAACCTTTATATACATTCATATATTTAAACAAACCCATATGATATCTAAGTTGACAGCAACCTTCAGATTAAGCATCAGGCCTGTGTGCGGTCAGACACTGCAAACATACAATGATGCTTAAGCTGAACGTTCTGAATTTACCATAGCCTGTAAATAATTCATTATTGCTGTTGTGGGTTGTAATGCAGGTATGGAGTAATGGAGAATACAAGAGTGTGGTTGTAAGGCCAATGGCAGGGCGCGAGGAAGAGGCTTGTACAGTCATGGCACTTATACGCTCGCAATCCACAGATATGAGCATTAGCCCATTAATGGAGGCTTTGGATTCAGATAAGAAGAAGCCTGTGTATAGCTCCATTGAATTGAAGGAATATGCAGCTCGCATGCTTCGCCAGAGATTTGTGTTTGAAGACCCTCTTAAACGCTACAGAATTGATTGAGGTCGGGGTCATCGTAGATTGTAATCTGCTGGTAAAAACTATGCATTGCAGAAGGGTCAGTGTCTGTCGTTTGCCGAGGATGGACAGTGATGCGACGTGATTTGCTTGCTTTTGTCTTTTATCTCCCGCGAGGGGCATACAATCCAAGACATCCAACAAGAAAATGTCTACCACTCAAGTACTCTAGAAATTATATCATTTGTTTTCATCATTGTATTAGTATTTTGGCTAAATTATATGTTTTGATTATTGAATGATAGTGAAAGGATTCTAATTAAATTAGTTGAGCATAATTAGTGAGGAGGATGGTGTGTTTATTGATTATTCTTGGCTGACTTTGATGGTCGGTATTCCCCAATTTATGATTACTTAGTCAAAAGATGACTTCTAGTTTAGATGTATGCTTACTCAACATGCTGTAATCCACTTGTTAAAAAAGAGCTGAGATGTTGACATCTATGTAGTCCAATAGTTTCTATGTGTCTCTCTATCAAACTATCTTGTTTTAAATAAAAACAATTTTTAATATGCTTAATACAAAACTTTTTTTTTGATGAGAAAATAAATATTATTCATTATTATTGATTGATTCATAATGAATTAATGTTTGTTCTTTTATACAACTACTTAGTATATGCTTTGAATATTTTTATTCTTGTTATTAAGTAACTATTAGTTGGTAAGGGGTCAATTTGGGCCCAAGAATTATTTTCAATTTAGAAATTAAGAGGAGGCTATTTTTGTGTTGCATTCTAATCTATGTTCAATTCTACCCTATCAATTTCACTATGGATAAGGAACTAGAAAATGTGGATTGGATCTAGATCCTTGGAATACATGATGATAGGTTTAGGTGTTGATTTTCACACAAAACATCTCATTTTGTACACTATTTATTACACTCAAGATAAATAAGTCAAAGTGTCATGTGTACACTTTTCAACCTTACAACAACATACAATGTATATGTATTACTAATTAATATATCATTTTATAATATTCTAAAGGAAAATGACCTTTTCTTAAACTAAATGTGTTATTTAGACAGATGAATTAATGAAAGCAATAAATACATTGAATTTAAACATATTTTCTAAAGGATAATAGAGTTATGGGCATAGATATTAGAAAATTGAAACATTCAAAGTTAATTTAGAAAGTAAATGCAAAGAAGGCTAATAACACTTCACTCTAGGACACATGAATATTGAAAGTGTCTACTAATGCACTAAAATCTAGTTGACTTTGGGTTAGAAATAGAAGATATCTATCTATGATTCATATTAGGATACAAACAATCAATCAATTTTGTGAGGGGTCAAATATGCAAGACTAGGCCATTTTAGTTATGGATTTAATCTCTACTTATGAAATGATTTAGTTGACTATGCATTCCTATTTCCCATTTCACTAATTTTATTGTTCTTTGCCTTGCTAGATTTGGAATTGTGGTGGTATTCAAAAATTCCTTAAGAGAGCTATTGAATTCATACGAAATAAGTTCTTCTACATCAATCACTAGAAAAGGTTAGCTAAATATAGTTGTACCAATTATCAAAGATAACACTCAATCATGCAAAATGTTCTAGAATGATAATCCAAATTATGATTTTTTGTGTTCTCCAATTGAAATGTTTCTTGAATTATGTGCCAATATTTGCTTATAATGATTAAAAGACGAGGAAATGTCAAATGAATGAAATTCAATTCTTTAAATATATAGGTACATAGAAATCAATCATGCAAACTTGTGTTTAGTTCAATATAAGTGGAAAAGAAATAAGTAAAAGTCACCCAAATTTTTGAATTTAAATTTTAATCGATTAGATTCATGGGTGCATGATCAATCCCAAATATGTGAAAATGACCCAAGCTATGGGAATGGTAAAATCAAGGTGGATAACAAATGTATAAGGATGGGTACATGTATAGGTGTAATAGGTGCATATTATGGGTGAATATAATATAATGCATGTTCATATAGATAAGGTGTAGTGCCTACCCATTCCTAGCATGTGATGTTAGTGACAATATTGTATTTCATATATGCTCAGATATTAGATATCATGTCTTGATATTATTATATATTGTAGACATGTAAAAATGACTTAACACTTATCACACATCTTGAATGACATTTTCTCATCATCGACATCATCATCACCTAATATCACTGCATTTCACATCAATTACATCAAAAACCCTAATTTTCTCTATTAATTGAATAATATTACATTATTTAACTAATTCACTTTTTCATTACTTTTGACTAATTAAATAAATTATTTATTTAATAAAGTCCCAATCTAACTTTAATCCTCCTGATTAATTAAATAACATCAATTATTTAATTATGTCGCTAATTTACCTTATTCCCATAAATCAATTAAATTTCTAATTCTTAATAGTTTAATTAAATCACTTTCCCATTTTTTAACTATATTTAAAAAATGGCTTTGCCAGCGAAAAAAATATGTGAACTACAAAAAGAAAACTCACACTCATGAAAAATAGAATGGACAATAGCGAAAATGCGAATAGAAGAAAGTAAATATAGAAACCAAGGTGAATGGAGGAAAACGAATCATGAAGTAGGAAAAGGAAGAACAATGCATAAAAAAAAAAATATTGGAAGAAGATAAGCCAAGGAGTGATTTCAAAGTTCCACATTACATCACTTGGCCCAATAATTTGGAGATAAACCCTAGAAGGAGAAAACAACCAAAAATAAGGGAAGCAACCATAGAGAAACCTGCAAATAAGAAATAAAGTAATCTCTAGTCAAATCCAAGAAATCAAAGAAATAATGTCAGAAAGAAAAAAAAGAAGCAATTCAAGAAAGAGTAGAGAAGTAGGCAAAGGTCAAAAATACCTGGAAAAAGAAGAAATATGGATTCGAGGAAGGAACGAAAAAATATCTGGTGAGGAAAGCGAAGGAATAGGAGAATCCAATTGAAATTGATTTAGAAGATGTGATAATAGAAGAAAAATTTTCTACAAAAGGTGGCCATCATATGCAAAATCATTGACCCTAGGAGAGGAAGGGAAATAATAACAAATTGGGCTAAACAAAAATTTGATCGAAATCATGGACTAAAATTCCTACCAAATGGCTACTTTATAATAATCTTTCTCAAAGAAGAAGACAGGAACTGCATAATAGAAAAAGGAGTAATGGATTTTGAAGGAAGCCCGATATTTATGCAGAAATGGGTTCCAAACTTCAATATGACAATTTCGGCCCCATATAATGAAGCAATATGGTTAAGATTATACAATCTACCATTAGAATACTGGTCGGAGGAAAGCTTAGAAAAGACTGGTAAAACATTGGGAACCCTAATTGAGCTAGACACCAAAATTCTAGAAATTAACTCCTATCTAAATGCCAAGATGAAATAGTGGCAATAAGATCAATACCAAAGACAATTAAACTAAAATCCAAAGTGGGGATCTGGGAGTAGGTCTTGGAAATAGAAAGAAAAGAAGTCTTTTGCAGACATTGTAAAAGAAGGGGTCATGAAGCACGGTAAAATGCAGAAGTCACCAAAAGCAGACAAATTTTTTGAAAAGGAAAACTACGAAAGAGAAGACAAAGAAAATCCCTAAAGAGGTGATTACGGAAACTCCAAAGCTATATCTAAAAGATAAATTGGAAAAGGAAAATAGAAAGGAAGAAAATAATAATCCAAAATCTCCTATACCAAAAAAGGTAGACCTACTTACAATACAGGAGGAATTGAATACTCAATTAAGAGAGGAAGAGGAAGATTTACTCATTGAAAGTGAGAATGAAGACTTTGAAGATCTAGACATAATATAAAATAGAAACATCTCTCAGAAAATAGCACAAATACTGGCCCCAATAATTCTTAAAGGAGAAAAGAAGAAGGGTAGAAAGATAGATAGACAAAAAAGAGAAGAAATGGCCCAAGAGAAAGGAATAAAAAGTATCAAAAGTTTTCTTCAAAAAATGCTAGGAGAGGAGCACTCCCTCAATGAGGAGCCATGAAGATTCTAACCTGGGATGTCAGGGGACTCAATGACCCCAATAAATAGTGTTTGATAAAACACCAGATTGTGAAAAAAAAAGCAAATATCAAATTGTTACAAGAAACAAAGATAGGAGATGAAAACAAAAAGATCCTACAGAAAAAAGGATGGGAAACTATATTGGCAAAGTCATGGTTTTGTAGGAGGCTTGGGATTTCTTTGGAAAACTAACTCGGCTGAAGTAAATTCAATAATCAAAGAGAGTAATTGGTTGTACTATGTGAGGAAAAAAGCTTGAGAAACAATTTAAAGTTCTAAATTTTCAACATCTATGGTCCAACAAGGAACAATGACAAAGAAATTTTGTGGAACACTCTAAGCTAGCATATATCTAAATTAGGAGGTAAGAGAATCATTATGGGGGGGATTGTAAAGTAGTCTTAAGGATAGAAGAAAAGTTTGGTGGAAGGTGAATAATAACTCCTTCAATGGAGTCCTTCGGGCATTTTTTAGAGCACAATAATTTGGTGGAAGAACAATTAAGGAACAAGACCTATACATGGTCCAACAAAAGATCAGGGGAATGATGCATTAAAGAAAAGTTGGATAGATTTATTTATTCCCACGATTGGCTAGGTGAAAAGATAAGACTAGAGGCATCAATAATTCCATTGCTTGACTCGGATCATTTTCCAGTAAGATTAAGCATCTCTGAAGAGGAATCCAAAAATAAATCTTACTTTAAATGTGAGAAAATGTGGTTTTGGAATGAAGGATTTGTAGGCCTAAACGATCACTTACTATTTTTAGTAAGTCAGCCTAAATGGGCTCATATGGACCTCAAAATTTATCCCAAGGAGCGGAACTAAAAAAAAATTCCGTTCATGAAAGAATTGTCTCAATACCATCGAAGATATTAAAGTTTCAATCTTGAGAAGTTTCTCTAATGCAACTTCAAATTTAGATATGAAAAACTTAGAGGCCCTAAAACAACTCAAAAAGTGGACAAATCAATCTTTGATGGGTTCAAAGTTGTAGATCTCTTCGAGAGATTTCCAACGATATGTTATAATAGCAAATCAAACACCTAGATCAAAAGTTATGGCCCCGCGAAGTTGCCCCTCTAAAAAATGAATTTCATCAAAATATCTTCCTAGGCCAAAAATCAAATGGCAAGACTTTTGGCACCAAAAAAAGGGAAAGTCACACTTTCAAGAACATTCTAGGGTGGTTATTAGAAAAAAAAATAAAAAGGGATAAGTGTGGGGTTGTAGAAAGTGGCTCCATTAGTGCAGATTTTGGATCCAAATAATTTTTTTTTTTTTAGAGTTGATTTTAATGTAATGAATCAAGCCCATGTGGTTGTAACATTGTAAGTTTTGAATCTATAATTTCATTTACTGAAAATAATTGAAAGTGAGTTATTTACTATCTTGCATCTTTTGTGTTGGTATCTATTATTGTGATTTGTGTGGGTTTTGAGTAGTGTGGCCCTCATCAAGTGGTATCAGAGTAGGTTTTCCTAAGTGTGTAAACAGATCGCTGAACATGAGGCAGTTTGCACTAGGACTTATGGTGTTTTTTTTAGAAAAGTGATCAAGATGCCTCCATAAAGAAACTGTGGTGGTGGAGGGAATGTTATTGTACCAAAAGATGGTTTTAGATCCCTACAAAGACAAGTTCAAGCATTGCAAGAGGAGCTGCATTGAGGGTTTGAGCCACAAAGAGGAGATGAAAGTGAAGATGAAGTTGAAAATGAAGAACAGTTTGAAGAAGAACAAGATGCAATGGATCTAAAGCAATTCAGATTATTTAAGGTCATCTCTAAGATTGGGAAAAGGCCAAAGATCAATGTTTCTACATTTTCTGGAAATCTTAACCCAAAAGAGTTGATTGATTGGATCAACAATATGGAGTACTTTGAGTATGAAGAGGTGGAAGATCCTGAGAGGGTCAAATTTGCAAAGACCAAGCTAAAGGGTCATGTGACTATTTGGTGGAAAGAGGTACAACTAGAAAGAAATTGAAGAGGAAAAGAGAAAATAACAAAATGGGATCGTATGGTGGACAAATTAAAAAGATAATTTATTCCTATGGATTATGAGCTAGATTTGTTGAAGAAGATGCAAGGGTTGAAACAAGCGGGAAAATCCATCAAGGAGTATATAGAATAATTCTATCATGTCTTGATCAAAATAGGCCATTTTGAGGCCAATAAGGAGAAATTACCCATTACATAAATGGGTTGAAGCCAAGTATTCAAGAAGAGTTGGGTCTGGTAAGAATGTCAACCATTGAAGATGCATATTAGTTTTCTTTGAAGGTAAAAGAAAAGTTGAATAAAATATTTGAAAGCAAGCAAAGAGGTGGGGGTCATGGCAGAAAGACCAGTGGATGGTCATATGGAGGTAAAAATGAAGATCAAAAGGAGGGTGAAGGATCTAGTAGCAACTAGAACCAGAAAGGAGATAACACCTACTGTCCTCGTGATTAGAATTATGGAGACCAAAGAGGAAGAGGAAGATCTGGATGAGGATCGGGAAGAGGAGGCTTTCATGGAACATGTTTCTAGTGTAGAGAAGGACATAGAGCCTATGAGTTTCCTCAACATCAAGGAAGTATAAATAGAAGACCTAAGGGTAATGCACGAGTTGCACATGTGGATGAAGATGTTGAGTCTTCACATTTCGAGGATGTAGAAAGAGGAGAGGTTCTTGTTACTAGAAGAGCCTTGTTGAATGAGGAGAAGGAACCAACATAGAGGAAGAATTTGTTTTGCACTAGATGTAAGTGTGAAGGTAAAGTTTGCAATGTTATTATTGATGGAGGTAGTACTGATCTAACATTGTTTTAGAAGAGAGGGTTAGTAAGTTGCAGTTGGAGAGAAGAAGGAATCCAAATCCATACTGGATTGCTTGGTTGTAGAAGGACCATAAAGCTTTGGCAAATGAACAATGTTTGGTAAAGTTCAAGATTGGAAATTACCATGATGAGGTATTGTGCGATATTTTTCCTATGGATGTTTGTCACATGTTAGGCAGACCATGGCAGTTAGTTTGTTGAGCAATACATGATGGACATGCCAACACCTATTCTTTGACAAAGGATGGAGTTCGTCATAAGTTGAAGCCCTTGAAAGAGGTAGAGGAAAAGCTATGCAACTTAATGGAAGAATTTGTTTGGTTGATGGAAGAAAGTTTCTAAAAGGTATGAGGCATGAGCATATGTATTTTGCATTGATCCCTAGAGTTGATAAAGAAGATACTAATGAGGTTGCGGTAGAGGTTTCAGATTTATTGAATGAGTTTCAGGATATTGTTTCTGATAATGTACCTGAAGGTTTGCCTCCAGTAAGGAAGATTATCCATGAGATGGATTTGATTCCTGGAGCCAATTTTCCAAATAAAGTATCCCATCAAATGACTCCAACAGAGAATGAAGAGTTGAACAAACAAATGCAAGAGTTGTTGCAAAAGGGATTGATTCAAGAGAGTTTGAGCCCATGTGCGGTACCTGTAGTGCTAGCACCAAAGAAGGGTGGAGAATGGAGGATGTGTATAGAATATCAAGCCATCAACAAGATCACCATCAAGTACAGATTCCCCTTACCAAGGATGGATGACATTATGGATTGTTTGATTGGAGCTATGTACTTAACAAAGATAGATTTGAAGAGTGGATATCACCAAACATGGATTAGAGAAGGAGATGAATGGAAGATAGCCTTCAAAACCAAGGAGGGCTTGTACAAGTGTATTTTCATGCCTTTTGGGCTAAACAATGCATTGAGCATGTCATTTAAGTGGCTTATGAATGAGGTATTGAAAGAATTTTTAGGAATTTTTTTAATTGTTTATTTGGATGATATTCTAATTTTCAATAAGACATTGGAGGAGCACTTGATGCATATCTGAAGAGTTTTTCAGAAGCTAAGGGAGGAGAAGTTGTTGATTAATTTGAAGAAATGTAATTTTATGAAGAGGGAGTTGGTGTATCTAGGATTTTTTGTCTTAGTAGAGGGTCTTAAAATGGATCCAAAGAAGGTGAGATCTATCATTGAATTTCCTACCCTAAGGAGTGTTATAGAGGTAAGATCATTTCATGGTCTAGAAAGCTTTTACATAAAGTTTATTAAGAATTTTAGTAGTATTTGTGCACCTCTAATTGAAGCAATGAGAGGGGATAAAAAGGATTTTAAATGAACTATAGGAGCAACAAAGAAGTTTTTTATGTTGAAGAAGAAAGTCACATAACAACTTATTTTGAAACTTCCAAATTTCAATAAGGTCTTTCAGGTAGATTGTAATACTAGTGGCACTGCCATAGGAGCTAGTTTAAGTCATGAAGGTAAGCTCATTGCCTATTTTAGTGAGAATTTGAATGATGCTAAGAATAAATATATTTTCTATGATCAAGAGTTTTATGCTATAGTTTAGGCTTTGAAGAAGTGGAGACACTATTTGTTGCCAAAAGAATTTGTTTTATATACTGATCACCAAGTTTTGCAATATCTCAATAGTCAAGGAAAGTTAAATGAAAGGAACTTAAAATGGGTTGAGTTTTTGTAGAGTTATAATTTTTTTTTGAAACACAGGAGTGGAAGGTCAAACATAGTTGTAGATGCCTTAAGTAGAAGGAAAAAATTGTTGATAGAGATGAATATGAGGTTGTTGGGTTCAATGAACTCAAGAGTTTGTATCCTGAAGATCCATAATTTGATGAAGCTTGGAAGGCTTGTTTGGAACCTATTACATTGGATAGGAAAATATGGTTGGATTTATTGATCCAAGATGGGATGTTGTTTAGAGGAAGCCAATTGTATATCCCAAGGAGTTCTATGAGAGAATCTAATCAAGGAGAATCATAGTTGAGGATTGGATGGACATTTCGGTCGAGATAAGACCATTGCTCTTGTTAGTGATAATTAGTACTAGCCAAAGTTACAACAAGATGTGAAGAAGTTTGTACAAAGTTGCAAAGTATGTCAGATGGTGAAAGGAACAAGTCAAAATATTGGATTGTATCAACCTTTACCTATACCTGAGAGGCCATGGGAGGATATTAGCATGGATTTTGTTCTTGGCTTGCCAAGGACATAGAGAGGGTATGATTCCATATTTGTGGTGGTGGATATATTTTCAAAGATGGCACATTTTATTCCATGTCATATATATATATATATATATATATA
>VDFB02324311.1:66141-77155 GCA_007258455.2 Sequoia sempervirens | reverse complement strand
AGACACAGCCTAAACAATAGGTGGAATGGCCTATTTCAACATATTACACTCAAACCCTTGTATGAGCAAGTTCAGACCTGTTTCAGAAAGCTACTTCTAAGTTTCTTGGAACTTAATAGAATTACATAAGAATGGATTCTAATAAAAAGATAAAACCATTCTACAATAGATTCAAATCATCTTAGAGCAAACTCCTGTTGTATGGACCCGTACACAGGCTAGAAATGAAGAAAATGCATAGAAATTCACAAAGAAACAAAGATATTTGATTGATATTCTCCTTCAAACTCTTCAACAACCACTAACTTTGAGTTTCCAATGATCATACACTTTTTGTGTGGAAAACTCAGACTTCTCAACCGTCGTGTGTATGTTTCTCTTTTTCATTGTTTTGCTTGCCATCATAAGAAATCAAGCCGGTTGAATGTAGCCCAGAGATATTTTGTGTGTTTCGGTGAAAAAGAGGACCATTCCTAGTGTAAACATACCTATTAGGACATGTTGGAGCATTTTTTTTGGTGACACGAATTGCAAAATGAAAGTTGCACCACTTCGCAACTTTACATTGCTTGCATTTGACACTTTTTCCTTCAATTGAAAACTGGACACCACAGGAAAAAAACTCTTAGATAACAAGAAATGAGAGAGGTTATTATAGAGGGGCCCAACACGATCCCATAGGCTTAGATGGAGAGTTTGTAAGTGTCATGGTTTCCAAGTAATAGACCATCAAAGATTACTTCCCTTTTGCACTTTGGACCCTTAAGGGATTGATCTGGTTGAACGTAGCTCAGAGTGATTTTGCATGTTTGGTTGTGAAAGAGGGCCATGTATAGCGTAAATGTACCCATTCAAATGGGTTGGAATAATGCGTTTGGTCACATGAGTTGCAAAACGAAAGTTGCACCACTTTGCAACTTTCAACTACTTGCATTTGACAACTTTTTTCCCAAGTGAAAATTCACCACCATGGGAAAATACCTCTAAGATAGCAAAAATCGAGAGAGTTTATTATAGAGGGGCCCAACACAATCCCATAGGATCAGACGGTAAGTTTCTAAGCATCACAGTATCCGAGTAACATGTTGAAGTTTGTAGCCATTTTGTACTTTGGACCCTTAAGGGATCGATCTGGTTGAACATAGCTCGGAGCAATTTCGTGTGTTTGGGTGCAAAAGAGGATCATCCCTAATGTAAACATACCTATTCAGATGCATTGGAATAGTTTGTTTGGTCACATGAGTTGCAGAACAAAAGTTGCCCCACTTTGCAACTTTCAACTACTTGCATTTGACAACTTTTTCCCCAAGTGAAAATTCGTCACCACGGGAAAATTCCTCCGAGATAGCAAAAACTGAGAGAGGTTATTGTAGAAGGGCCCAATGTGATCCCATAGGATTAGATGAGAAGTTTCTAAGCATCATGGTATCTGAGTAACAACATGCTGAAGTCTACAACCATTTTGCACTTTGGACCCCTAAGGGATCGATCTGGTTGAACATAGCTCGAAGCGGTTCTACATGTTTGGGTGTGAAAGAGGACCATGCCTCTTGTAAACATACCTATTCAGATGCATTGGAATAGTCTATTTAATCACACTAGCTATAGAATGAAAGTTGCACCACTTTGCAACTTTCAACTACTTGCATTTGACAACTTTTTCCCCAAGTGAAAATTCACCACCACGGGAAAATGCATCTGAGATAGCAAAAACTTAGAGAGGTTATTGTAGAGGGTCCCAAAACAATCCCATAGGATTAGACTAGAAGTTTCTAAGTGACACAGTATCTGAGTAAAAAAATGCTGAAGTTTGCAACCATTTTACACTTTGGACCCTTAAAGGACTGATCTAGTTGAACGTAGCTTGAAGTGATTCTGTATGTTTGGGTGTGAAAGAGTACAATGCCTAGTGTAAACATACCTATTCGAGCGTGTTGGAATAGTCTGTTTGGTCATATGAGTTGCAGAACGAAAGTTGCACCACTTTGCAACTTTCAACTACTTGCATTTAACAACTTTTTCCCCAAGTGAAAATTTGCTACCACAGGAAAATGCCTCTAAGATAGAAAAACCTGAAAGAGGTTATTATAGAAGGGCCCAACACAATCCCATAGGTCAAATGAGAAGTTTCTAAGTATCACGATATTCTAGTAACAACATGTTGAAGCTTGCAATCATTTTGCACTTTGGACCCTTAAGAGATCAATTTGGTTGAACGTAGCTTAGAGCGATCTCGTGTGTTTGAGTGCGAAAAAGGATCATGATTAGCATAACCATACCTATTCGGACACATTGGAATAGTCTATTTGGTCACATGAGTTGCACCATTTTGCAATTTTCAACTACTTGCATTTGATAATTTTTTCCCCAAGTGAAAATTTGCCACCACGGGAAAATGTCTCTGAGATAGCAAAAAATGAGAGATTTTATTATAGAGGGGATCAATGCAATCCCATAGGATCAAACGAGAATTTTCTAAGCGTCGCGATATCCAAGTAATAGCATGTTGAAGTTTGCAGTCATTTTGCACTTTGGACCTTTAAGGGATTGAACCAATTGAATGTAGCACAAAGCGATTCTGCATGTTCGGGTGCGAAAGAGGACCATGCCTAGCATAAATATACTTATTCAAATGTGTTGGAACAGTCTATTTGGTCACACGAGTTGCAGAACGAAAGTTGCACCACTTTGCAACTTTGCATTGCTTGCATTTGACACTTTTTTCATCAAGTGAAAACTGGACACCACGGGAAAACCATTGTAAGATAGAAAAAATGAGAGAGGTTATTGTAGAAGGACCCAACATGATCTCGTAGGATCAGACGAGAAGTTTCTAAGCATCATCGTATCTGAGTAATAGCATGTTGAAGTTTGCAGCCATTTTGTAGTTTGGACCCTTAAGGAATCAATCCAATTGAACGTAGCTTAGAGTGATTCCATGTGTTTGGGTGTGAAAGAGGACCATTCCTGGCGTAAAAATACCTATTTAGATGTATTGGAACAGTCTGTTTGGTCACACAATTTGCAAAATGAAAGTTACACCACTTTGCAACTTTGTACTGCTTGCATTTGACACTTTTTCCATCAAGTGAAAATTGGACACCATGCAAAAACCACTTTGAGATAAAAAAAATCGAGAGAGGTTATTATAGAGGGGCCCAACGTGATCTCATAGGTTCAAACGGATATTTTGTAAGCACCACAGTTTCTGAGTAATACCCCATCAAATATTGTTGTCCTTTTGCACTTTGGACCCTTAAGGGATCAAGCCAGTTGAACATAGCTCAGAGTGATTGTTCTCTCCTTTCAATGGAATTAGGTGGGCAGCATACTTAAATCCATTTTAGTTTTGATTTGGTTGGATTTCAAGTGATTTTGTGCATTTTAGAAGCTAATTACTGAGGGTTGGTTTGTATACATTGTTTTAAGGGTTTTGAGTGCATTAAATTGTCATATTAAGCCTTCCACCCACTCTATGCTTCAATAACTCAATGGAAAGGCTTAGTTAGGGTTATAAAACATGTGTGCAAAGTTTTTTGTGAAAGGGAGGCAAATACAGGGTTTTTAGGTGATTCCCTAGATGTCAAATGGTGCATTTTTTAGTGGAAAATGGTGGTTTAGTGCTAGGGTTTGAAGAAATGTTTGGGGGTAGCAATACCTCTTGAAATTTTAAGCTTTGGTTGGTTGGGGGAAGGTTTGGAGTATGGGTTTTCAATAAACCCTTTCCTAACTTGTGAAAGAAGAGGGTTTTGGGGTTTGTTATGTTAGAGGGCTTATCACGCCCTAAAAGTGGAGGAATTGGTGGTTTGGTAGACTAGTTAATGTTGCCCAATGGTGGTTTGTGAGTGACAGGAAGAATAAAGGGGGGTTGCTTGTTTTGTGAAATTTGATCCAAAATTTTCTTATGAGGGTATGATGTATGTTGAAGAAGGCTTAAATGGGTGCCTAAAATGGTGGTTTGTTGCAGAGGTTGTTAAGGAATTCTGAGAGTTAAGGTGGGAAAAATAGGTTTGCATACCTACAAGAGTGACTAGGTGCAAAGTTGAAAATAAGTCAAGATTGAGTTTGGAGGGAAGGAAGGAGGTTGGAATCCTTTCCTATTCTGGAAGTGAGTTGATTGCCTCCCTGTATTGCAATCAGAATCACTTCAAGTTTACATTTTTTGCACTTTTTTCACATTAACAACTTTTCAATTTTTGTAATTTTACATCATTTTGACAAATATGCAACATGAACTCCAAAATGACCCCAAAACCAACTAACATGACTTATTATATTATAAATTGCTCTAATATGACCTTATTCAATTGAAAAAACTCAAAACACAAAACTAACTTAAGACTTCCATGAGCCCCTACACCAAATTTCATTATTTTAGTAAATCTCATTACAATTCCTTAGGCACTCTATTCTCAAATATATTTTACAATGTCACTCATACATTCAAGATTATCTTATAATGTCTACATCATAGGTGCTCATTATGAGGTTAACTTCAAATGAGTAACTTGAGATTCCCTCACAAAGCTTCACATGCTCTTTTATAATGGCTTCAAATCAAAATTAAGATTTTTCAAGATTATCAAAATAAGGATGTTTCATTGCTTTTTTGGCTGAGATTCTCTTCGATGGCTCATAAATCAACATTTTTTGCAAGGAGAGACCAATCAATTTTTGGTAGTTTACTTATAGATACACAAAGTAAAAGAAGAAAAAGAAAGAGCATCCAAAATGGAAATGAAATGAAAATAGATAGAAGGCACTTACAGATAGGCATGGCAATCTCTCAACTTAGTCACTCCTGGTCATACATCTTCATTGGGAGTTCCAAGATACCTATTTCCCACAACACCTCTCATGAATAGAATATCTTGAAATTTTAGATGCTCTTATAATGTCTACATCATAGGTGCTAATGATAAGGTTAACTTCAAATGAATAATTTGAAATTCCCTCACCAAATTTTACACACACTTTTGGAATGTCTTTAAATCATAATTTAGATTTGTCAAGATCATCAAAATAAGGATGTTGCATTTCTTGTTTGGCTAAGATTCTCTTCGATGGCTCATAAATCTGCATTTTTTGCAAGGGGACACCAATCAATGTTTAGCAGGTTACTTACAAATACGCAAAGTAAAAGAAGAAAAAGAAAGAGCATCCAAAAATGAAATGAAATGAAAAAATATAAAGGCACTTATAGATAGGCATGCCAATCTCTCAACTTAGTCACTCCTAGTCATACATCTTCACTAGGATTTCCAAGAAACCTATTTCACACAACACCTCTCATGAATAAAATAACTTAAAATTTGAGATGCTCTTATAATGTCTACATCTTAGGTGCTCATGATAAGGTTAAATTCAAACGAATAACTTGAAATTACCTCACCAAGCTTCGTACACACTTTTGTAATTGCTTAAAATCATAATTGAGATTTGTCAAGATCATCAAAATAAGGATGTTACATTGCTTTTTTGGTTGAGATTCTATTGGGTGGCTCATAAATATGCATTTTTTGCAAGGGGACACCAATCAATGTTTAGCAGGTTACTTACAAATAGGAAAAGTAAAAGAAGATGATAGCATTGTCATCAAACAAATTAATGCACATACAAGTATAAAATTAATAACCACCAATGTGCATATACTTACAAATTAATCCAACAAACCATCTGGGTCTGCTCTACTCTTTATTGTGTCAAGTATTTCCTCATGGTCAAACTCACAGACCTTCCACAAGGTCTTGTTCAAAGGTCTACCCCCATATTTGGTCAAACAAACATTGGATTCCATGACAAGGTTCAAGTAATGAAGAATCTTACGATGCGTGTCAAATTCCTAAAACAACCAATGTTTAACACTCTTATGTGGGTACCTTCTAAGCCACATTCCAATAACAACAACTAAGCCTATAGGGTATTTGATGTTTTCTCCATCTATAACTGGGGCCTCCAATTTCTTTTTTTCCTCAATAGAATGACACAAGTAATAGTTTGTTCCCTCTTCGTTGTCTTCATCTACAATAACTGCATAAACATGCCCTACATTGATATGTGTATCAAATCTCTTGAAATTAGTCAAAATTACGAATACAGTACAAAGTAAGATAACAATATAGAATTTCAAATACTAAGCAAGTAGATATATTACCCGATTGAACTAGATTTGATATGTGGTCAAATTCGATCGATGATTCCATTTGTGTTAGTTCCAATTCCATCGGAGGGTGATACATGTGAAGTGGGCTAAGATAACTTCTCAACCATTTTTCAACCCCCTCCCCTAACTCACAATCATTCCAAGCTTGCATTGTACATGAAGAACAAAATCATGCCATCTTTTGTGTATCGATACTCCATGAACCTGTATTTGAGCTAAGGAAAGAGTGTAGCTCACTTGATCTTAGTAGTGTACAACAATCCTCATATGGTGCAATGTTAGTATCATCCATCAACCAAAAAAATCTATGAATTGAAGATGTACCTTCATTACCTGGACCCATTGAAGCATTACACCACTCGACAATTGATCTTGCATCTGTCAACTTTGCACTGTCTTTATACTTTAACTCTTCTCGTGCTAATTCTCTTTTCATGAATACTCATGCACCATCATGCTCCCCCTTTCCATGCTTGACCTCACAAAAGTTCCACATATGTTCAACAATTGTAGAGAGATGCACCCTACACAACCAATAGAACATGCGTGTGTTCTTGAACTGTGTTGCATAGTTATCTGACCATATTATATGTCAATCGTATGCTATGCCCCTCTGAGCCAAATCACTATAGAACATCTGGAAGAAACCTTGCACGAACTCTGGGGAATGTGTGCAATCATCACTAATATAAAAGTGATACTCCCTCAATACCTTCCTTTGGTCCTTTGTACTATCAGCTACAAGAATGAATGTTATGTGCACAAATAATGAAACCTATGTGGAGTTGTAATACTGTGACTGCACCTCACATTGTGGCTATAGAGTGTAGTTCTCTACAAAGCCAAACACTGATACTATGCTACCAACTGGAAAGGTTTCCTTGCATAGCTTGAATTGTGTGTCCAACCATCAGACTCTATGGATATGCCTTGCATACTCATACACTATATTGTCACGAAACATGGACATAAACTGATACACTAGAATCTTCTAAATAGCCAAATCCCACCTTTTTGCTTGAGACCCATCTTTTGTAACGTATGCCACTATTTTATACTTCCCAAACTCTACTAGTTTATGTCCCACCTCATCTGTGCTTTCCATATGTTGACATACTAGAATTTGTTGCAAGCCACCACAACGCTCGCATGAACCATCCAAGCATGTTGTCCTGTAGAATATTTGGTCATCCTCTATTTCAAATAATTTTTTTGATAAGAACTCTCTTGAATATTTTGGCGGGGATTCTATGCCACAATCCTACAAAACATTGTTAGTATGCAAATCTAAACATATAGAATGATAAACATCATAATGGTTAGAAAATTCAATATGTAGTCTACAACAAAGTAGTGCGTGTGTGATTTATCTTGACATAAAAAAGTTTAAGCATTTTAAAAAATATTTGAGAAATACTAATTTGAGGATAATCATTTTGAAATTTACGAAAAAATTGGGTTTGAGTCGTATCCAAAAAATATTTTGGATGTGGCTCACGGTTCTGACTACCGATTCTCCTTCTTATGGCATCCCTTTGATTCAAAGATGGCTTTGTGTTATTCTTCCAATACTCTTCAATTAGTATTCTCAATGCTTCAACAACTTTTTAATCTTTTTGTGGTAGTCTCCCCAAGAATTCCCATAATTTATTTGAATTAGTGCCCTCAATTCTTTGCCACCTTTGAATGGTTTTTGATAAAAAAATTCTACTAATTCTCATTTTTTCACTCATCTTTTTAATGAGACGAGCTCTCTTTTTTTGATAGCTTACCAAAGTCGATGTAATGACACATCAGGTGACATTAATATCCTTTGAGCATGAGGTCTTACCGACACTCTCATAAGCATCCATTAGATTCTTCACAATAGTGTTTTGACTTGATGCATTTTATGTTCTCAACCCAAGAGTCTCCATGATGTTTCTATACTTTAAACCCTGCATCATTTCAACAAATATTTGACATCTTGCGATCTAATTTAGCCTTTCAAAGAATATTTTCCAAATCTTATCAGCATATCTTCTACACGTGTGTGCTGGAATATTACCTTTCATGTGCTGCAAAATATCCTCATCAATATTAATCAAATACTTTCGCTTTCTACGCAAAATTCTAGGTGGTGTTCTTCTAGGCACATACATCTCAACATTAGTAGTTTCATCAATATTTAATTGAGGTGGGCTAGATTCCATGCCTTCGATCGAGGGTGGAGTAGAAGACATACCTTGAGGTTCATGTGAGGATGATGGAATACCTTCTTCATCAAATATGAGTGATGATGTACTCTCAACTTGAGATGTGGTGGATGGTGTCCAACCATATTCACTTGCGGTAGATGGTGTCCCTCCATATTCGCTTGTGCTTAAGGCGTCCCTTCGTATTCACTTTCCGTAGAGGGTGTGTCTCCAACTACAGTATCTAAATATTTTGTACAATGACACTTTCACATGCATGCCCTTTGTGTTTCCAATTTTTGTTCTCTTTTTGACAATTGAGGTTCCTCTTCAATTGGCTTGTTTTTGTCAATCGTTTCCAATTTCTTCTTTTCATGATATGCCCTCAACCGTTCTCTCTCCTTTTCTTTGAAGGTTTGGAGCTCTTCGTCTATTAGTTTCTTGTTTTTTAATTCAGAATGGCGAATAATTTTACCTGTAGCATGGTAATGAGATGAATATTAGTTCATGGTGTTTGAGTCATTAGATGAACGTTTAGATAGGTTGTTTTATCCAATTAGTAAAAATTGTAAAATGTTGTAAAAAGAGGTCCAAAATAGGTTCTAGTTGTTTTGTTCTTAAAAAATGTCTTGGTGGACCTTTTCAACATGTAATTACTTAATTTGGTAGTTCTTAGGCGTTGAGGGATTTAAAAGTGGGAAAAAAGCAAATCTTGCAAAATTGTTGTCAAGGTAAAAATGCAAAAATTGACAAATGGAAAAATTTGGAAGTTTAGGAGTCAAGTAGGTGAAAGGTTGGTTTGGGTCATTTGATATGGTCAGGAAAGAATTTAAATTGATGGAGAAGCTCGAGCAAGAGGTAGAGGGGATGTAAATAATGGAGAAAACAATAAAGAGACCCTATTTTATATTCAATTTTATGTGTTTTTGCTGGTAAAACAGCATTGTGAAGCATTGTATGGCCCCATACAGCCATATTTTCATGGGGAAGTAATTTTGAATGATTAATACATGAGACTTTAGCATTCTCCTTTTTGTCTCACTCAATTTCATGCAAATTTGAGTAAGTTATGGCTTGTTTACTGAAGACGGTTCAAAACCCTTGCTAGGGTAAACAAAATTAAAAGAAAATTGCATTTCTCTTATTATAACTAATGGAATCACTTGAAATTTATTAAGAAGGTTTTTTTTTTTGTATTCTTTCATTTCTCAAAATTTCAGACTGAGTGGTGATAGTTAGCTTTTAAAATCGCGATGCCCTAGGCCATATTTTGGTGAAAATTCAGGAAAAAGCACAATGTACAGTGAGAATTAAAGAATTTGTTTATAGTTTTTGATTCCTTATTGAATATATTGTTTTTAAAAGGTGTTTATGGTTATTTTGAATCTATTTCAAGATTTGGTTTGGTGATTTTTCAAGTTTTTGAAGTCCATTTAATGACTGTCCTGCCATGACAGTGATGCAATAGTCCTAATTTGCAGTCAAGAATGGTGGTTTATGATACATGTTTGATGAATTATCATGAAGTGAGTTTGGATAATGATTCCTTCATGTTCTATAGAGATATTTATGCATGTTTGAAGCATTAAGAAGTGGAAATATTCTTGGAATTGAGAAGTTTCTTATTGATAGGGCCTAAAAGGGCCTAGTTTGGTAATTAGGAGAGTCTGTTTTGAGAAGTTTTCATATTGGATATATCAAAGTTGGGAATTGGGTTGAAAAAATTAAATTGATGTTTTTTAAAGTTTTTGAGAATTTTTTAAGGGATTGTGTGCTTAGAACTCGGTTTGATGTCTTGTATCCATGAGTTTTGTGAAGGTAAAGGAGTCCTGATTGAATGGACAAGTTGAGATTTGGTTCAGTTTTGATAAGTTTATTGGAGTGAGATTGAGTTAAGTTGTTTCTTCCTCTAGCATTACATCAAAGTACCCTCGATGGTTTTTTGTTTTTGGTAGATGCTCTGCAAGATAGGCTGCACCTTTCCCCATTTTGCTAACTTATCCTTGCATAAAGAGTCTTGAAACAATGGAGAGAAAGTTTAGAATCCCTTATAGGTAGACTAATCAAGGAAACATTTAAAATATATGACAACATAGGTAATGAGGTAGCTTTACTGATGAGGTAATTTAGAAATAGAGATGAAAACCAAAATAGTTTAAATTGGTGCTATCAATGTGGGAGGAGTATATTCCAATTTTTTAGAGACTTGTATGGAAAATTTGGTAGCATAGATAAGGCAATCAACTGGTTTGTATAGATGTGGTTTAAAAATTTAATTGGAAAGTGTATAGAATTGTGTAATTTAAAATTTCCATTGACAACCTAAGGTTGTAATTGAAAACAAACAATTGTCAACATAGAATATGCAAAACAACAAAAATGAAAGCAAGACATAATAGAATGAAAGAAAATGTGTAAAGACTTCACATACCTAAAAAACCAAAGCTTCAAATGGAGGATTTCTACCCAATTATGTAGCCTTTGCTTCTTCTTTCTTCAAACTCCTCAACAATTTGACTTTTTCAAAAGCTTGTTCCCCTCCAAACTTCAATTGTATATTAGTTTTCACTAGAATTCAAAATTGAATTGATATTATATGCCTTTCAACATGAAAACTCTGCTATTTCATGCAAAGGTGGTGGAATGTGAAACACATGCATGCACACTTCACAACATC
>VDFB02324311.1:32786-65563 GCA_007258455.2 Sequoia sempervirens | reverse complement strand
ACTAGACTCCATTCTACAATTTTATTTTATTTTTAAAAATTCAATTACTTTCCAAAATTTGTAGAGGGGGCATGGCCAAAATCCTACTTTTCAGGAAGTTTCCACTTAGAAAATTAGTAAAAAATCAAATATTCATTAAAAAATTATCAGAAAAATCATGCATCAACTACATATTGTTAGCTAACTTCTAACCATAGTGATTTTAAAAATACTACAAAAAAGTTCACTATGCTAGGGTCGTACAAGAGTTGCTATGTTATGTTTTTCTGACAAAAACAACACCAATTTGTGTATGTACCTCTTTTGAACCACTTAATCTCAACCATTTTCAAAATAAATTAGTATTTTAGAAAGTAGACTTAGAGCATTTAAATCCTTGTCTTGTTCCATCTCAAAATTTTGAGTGTAACTATCCTCAATTTCACGTCCAAGGTCGGTATTTCCTGATTTTAGAAGAAAAAAGTGGCCACTTAAGCCCCCTTTTTGGAACCTTCTTGGTGCACTTACTCTAAGGTTTTCATATATCTGAATTTAAAGTTGCATTGGGGAAATTTCTTGTGACGGAAACTTTAATATCTCCCAAACCGTACAGGGTATTGAGACGATTCTTTCGCGACTAGAAATTTTTTTCAGTTCCACTCCTTGGGGTAAATGTTTAGGTCCATATGAGCTCGTTTAGGCTGACTTACTAAAAATAGTAAGTGACTATTTTTCACCTTTTTTGACTTCTAATTGTCTTACACCCCTTAAGTGCCATCATGGGACTCAAAACAACTAAAGAAAATAAGAAAAAAAATATGGGTGATGCAAGATTACCCTTGCACCACTAGATGCTCCTGCATCAAACACCCAAGGTAATTTAAAAAGTGACCATGTCACTTCTTAGGAGTTAGAGGGAAACTAAGATGGTTAACCTTAGCCTCAGACAACCATGATGAATCTTCAGCAAACCTTCCTCTCCATTTCACCAAGTACTCCACATATTGCCTATTTCTTATGCTTCTACCCACATGACTATCCAAAATTTCTTCTATCTCCTCCTTTTATGAAGTAGGTGTTGGAATACTCCACTGTGCTTCGATTATTTCTTCATCAATTCCTCCTTGATGATATTCTGTTAAATTTCAAATGTTAAACATAGGTGAAATATGAATTTCATTAGGCAACTCTACCTCATATGCATTTCTTGAATCATGCTTCTTTAGGATCTTGCATGGTCCAAATTTCTTCATCGTTAACTTGTATGTACCAACTCGAAACCTTTCCTTTTACAAATGAACCATGACTTCATCTCCTACCTGTAACTCCTTATACCTCCTTTTCTGATCTTCCTTAGCCTTATATTTTGATTTCATCTTATAGATATGTTTCTTCGCCTCTTCATGCACATTCTTCAATTGCTCAGTAAAATATTTAGCCTCAACACTACTCTTCTCCCCCTTATCCATCTTCCTTAGTTTAGAAGTAGTTCTTGGACTACTCCCATACACAATCTAGAATGGTTATTTTCTAGTGCTCCTATTGATAGAATTGTTGTAAGAAAATTTTGTCTATGGTATAATCAAATCCCATCACTTGGGCTTATCTCCTACTAAGCATCTTAGAAGGTTACCCAAACTCCTATTCACCACCTCCATTTTTACATCAAACTATGGACGGTGTGTAGAACTAAACTTCAAATCTTCCTTTAACTTCTTCCATAATGTCATCTAAAAATAACCATCAAATTTGGTATCTCTATCTAAAACTAGACTCTTCGGTAGACCATGTAGTCTCACCGCCTCTCTGAAAAAAGCTCTGCAATATGAACAACATCACTAGTATTATGACATGGAATAAAATGTGCCATCTTTGAAAATATATCCACCACCACAAATATGGAATCATACCCTCTCTATGTCCTTGGCAAGCCAAGAACAAAATCCATGCTAATATCCTCCCATGGCCTCTCAGGTATAGGTAAAGGTTGATACAATCCAATATTTTGACTTGTTCCTATCACCATCTGACATACTTTGCAACTTTGTACAAAATTCTTCACATCTTGTTGTAACTTTGGCTAGTACTAATTATCATTAACAAGAGCAATGGTCTTATCTCGACCGAAATGTCCATCCAATCCTCAACTATGATTCTCCTTGATTAGATTCTCTCATAGAACTCCTTGGGATATACAATTGGCTTCCTCTAAACAACATCCCATCTTGGATCAATAAATCCAACCATATTTTCCTATCCAATGTAATAGGTTCCAAACAAGCCTTCCAAGCTTCATCAAATTATGGATCTGGTCAGCCTTCCTCCTCATGCCAGGTCATTTTAACTTTCCTTGACTATTGAGATATTGCAAAACTTGGTGATCAGTATATAAAACAAATTCTTTTGGCAACAAATAGTGTCTCCACTTCTTCAAAGCCTAAACTATAGCATAAAACTCTTGATCATAGAAAATATATTTATTCTTAGCATCATTCAAATTCTCACTAAAATAGGCAATGAGCTTACCTTCATGACTTAAAATAGCTCCTATGGCAGTGCCACTAGTATTACAATCTACCTGAAAGACCTTATTGAAATTTGGAAGTTCCAAAATAAGTTGTTATGTGACTTTCTTCTTCAACATAAAAAACTTCTTTGTTGCTCCTATAGTTCATTTAAAATCCTTTTTATCCCCTCTCATTGCTTCAATTAGAGGTGCACAAATACTACTAAAATTCTTAATAAACTTTATGTAAAAGCTTTCTAGACCATGAAATGATCTTACCTCTATAACACTCCTCAAGGTAGGAAATTCAATGATAGATCTCACCTTCTTTGGATCCATTTTAAGACCCTCTATTGAGACAAAAAATCCTAGATACACCAACTCCCTCTTCACAAAATTACATTTCTTCAAATTAATCAACAAATTCTCCTCCCTTAGCTTCTGAAAAACTCTTCAGATATGCATCAAGTGCTCCTCCAATGTCTTATTGAAAATTAGAATATCATCCAAATAAACAATAAAAAAAATTCCTAAAAATTCTTTCAATACCTCATTCATAAGCCACTTAAATGACATGCTCAGTGCATTGTTTAGCCCAAAAGGCATGAAAATCCACTTGTACAAGCGCTCCTTGGTTTTGAAGGCTATCTTCCATTCATCTCCTTCTCTAATCCGTATTTGGTGATATCCACTCTTCAAATCTATCTTTGTTAAGTACATAGCTCCAATCAAACAATCCATAATGTCATCCATCCTTGGTAAGGGGAATCTGTACTTGATGGTGATCTTGTTGATGGCTTGATATTCTATACACATCCTCCATTCTCCACCCTTCTTTGGTGCTAGCACTACAGGTACCGCACATGGGCTCAAACTCTCTTGAATCAATCCCTTTCGCAACACCTCTTGCATTTTTTTGGTCAACTCTTCATTCTTTGTTGGAGTCATTTGATGGCCTACTTAATTTGGAAAATTGGCTCCAGGAATCAAATCCATCTCATGGATAATCTTCCTTACTGGAGGCAAACCTTTAGGTACATTATCAGAAAAAATATCCTGAAACTCATTCAACAAATCTGAAACCTCTACCGGAACCTCATTAGTATCTTCTTTATCAACTCTAGGGATCAATGCAAAACACATATGCTCATGCCTCATACCTTCTAGAAAATTTCTTCCATCAACCAAACAAATTCTTCCATTACTGCATAGCTTTTCCTCTACCTCTTTCAAGGGCTTCAACTTATGACGAACTCCATCCTTTGTCAAAGAATAGGTGTTGGCATGTCCATCATGCATTGCTCAACGAACTAACTGCCATGGTCTGCCTAACATGTGACAAACATCCATAGGCAAAATATCACACAATACCTCATCATGGTAATTTCCAATCTTGAACTTTACCAAACATTGTTCATTTGCCAAAGCTTTATGGTCCTTTTGCAACCAAGCAATCCAGTATGGATTTGGATTCCTTCTTCTCTCCAACTGCAACTTACTAACCCTCTCTTCTAAAACAATGTTAGATCAGTACTACCTCCATCAATAATAACATTGCAAACTTTACCTTCACACTTACATCTAGTGCAAAACAAATTCTTCCTCTATGTTGGTTCCTTCTCCTCATTCAACAAGGCTCTTCTAGTAACAAGAACCTCTCCTCTTTCTACATCCTCGAAATGTGAAGACTCAACATCTTCATCCACATGTGCAACTCGTGCATTACCCTTAGGTCTTCTATTTATACTTCCTTGATGTTGAGGAAACTCATAGGCTCTATGTCCTTCTCTACACTAGAAACATGTTCCATGAAAGCCTCCTCTTCCCGATCCTCATCCAAATCTTCCTCTTCCTCTTTGGTCTCCATAATTCTAATCACGAGGACAGTAGGTGTTATCTCCTTTCTGGTTCTAGTTGCTACTAGATCCTTCACCCTCCTTTTGATCTTCATTTTTACCTCCATATGACCATCCACTGGTCTTTCTGCCATGACCCCCACCTCTTTGCTTGCTTTCAAATATTTTATTCAACTTTTCTTTTACCTTCAAAGAAAACTAATATGCATCTTCAATGGTTGACATTCTTACCAGACCCAACTCTTCTTGAATACTTGGCTTCAACCCATTTATGTAATGGGTAATTTCTCCTTATTGGCCTCAAAATGGCCTATTTTGATCAAGACATGATAGAATTATTCTATATACTCCTTGATGGATTTTCCCGCTTGTTTCAACCCTTGCATCTTCTTCAACAAATCTAGCTCATAATCCATAGGAATAAATTATCTTTTTAATTTGTCCACCATACGATCCCATTTTGTTATTTTCTCTTTTCCTCTTCAATTTCTTTCTAGTTGTACCTCTTTCCACCAAATAGTCACATGACCCTTTAGCTTGGTCTTTGCAAATTTGACCCTCTCGGGATCTTCCACCTCTTCATACTCAAAGTACTCCATATTGTTGATCCAATCAATCAACTCTTTTGGGTTAAGATTTCCAGAAAATGTAGAAACATTGATCTTTGGCCTTTTCCCAATCTTAGAGATGACCTTAAATAATCTGAATTGCTTTAGATCCATTGCATCTTGTTCTTCTTCAAACTGTTCTTCATTTTCAACTTCATCTTCACTTTCATCTCCTCTTTGTGGCTCAAACCCTCAATGCAGCTCCTCTTGCAATGCTTGAACTTGTCTTTGTAGGGATCTAAAACCATCTTTTGGTACAATAACATTCCCTCCACCACCACAGTTTCTTTATGGAGGCATCTTGATCACTTTTCTAAAAAAAACACCATAAGTCCTAGTGCAAACTGCCTCATGTTCAGCGATCTGTTTACACACTTAGGAAAACCTACTCTGATACCACTTGATGAGGGCCACACTACTCAAAACCCACACAAATCACAATAATAGATACCAACACAAAAGATGCAAGATAGTAAATAACTCACTTTCAATTATTTTCAGTAAATGAAATTATAGATTCAAAACTTACAATGTTACAACCACATGGGCTTGATTCATTACATTAAAATCAACTCTAAAAAAAAAAAAATTATTTGGATCCAAAATCTGCACTAATGGAGCCACTTTCTACAACCCCACACTTATCCCTTTTTATTTTTTTTCCTAATAACCACCCTAGAATGTTCTTGAAAGTGTGACTTTCCCTTTTTTTGGTGCCAAAAGTCTTGCCATTTGATTTTTGGCCTAGGAAGATATTTTGATGAAATTCATTTTTTAGAGGGGCAACTTCGCGGGGCCATAACTTTTGATCTAGGTGTTTGATTTGCTATTATAACATATCGTTGGAAATCTCTCGAAGAGATCTACAACTTTGAACCCATCAAAGATTGATTTGTCCACTTTTTGAGTTGTTTTAGGGCCTCTAAGTTTTTCATATCTAAATTTGAAGTTGCATTAGAGAAACTTCTCAGGATTGAAACTTTAATATCTTCGAGGGTATTGAGACAATTCTTTCATGAACGGAATTTTTTTTTAGTTCCGCTCCTTGGGATAAATTTTGAGGTCCATATGAGCCCATTTAGGCTGACTTACTAAAAATTGTAAGTGATCGTTTAGGCCTACAAATCCTTCATTCCAAAACCACATTTTCTCACATTTAAAGTAAGATTTATTTTTGGATTCCTCTTCAGAGATGCTTAATCTTACTGGAAAATGATCCAAGTCAAGCAATGGAATTATTGATGCCTCTAGTTTTATCTTTTCACCTAGCCAATCGTGGGAATAAATAAATCTATCCAACTTTTCTTTAATGCATCATTCCCCTGATCTTTTGTTGGACCATGTATAGGTCTTGTTCCTTAATTGTTCTTCCACCAAATTATTGTGCTCTAAAAAATGCCCGAAGGACTCCATTGAAGGAGTTATTATTCACCTTCCACCAAACTTTTCTTCTATCCTTAAGACTACTTTACAATCCCCCCCATAATGATTCTCTTACCTCCTAATTTAGATATATGCTAGCTTAGAGTGTTCCACAAAATTTCTTTGTCATTGTTCCTTGTTGGACCATAGATGTTGAAAATTTAGAACTTTAAATTGTTTCTCAAGCTTTTTTCCTCACATAGTACAACCAATTACTCTCTTTGATTATTGAATTTACTTCAGCCGAGTTAGTTTTCCAAAGAAATCCCAAGCCTCCTACAAAACCATGACTTTGCCAATATAGTTTCCCATCCTTTTTTCTGTAGGATCTTTTTGTTTTCATCTCCTATCTTTGTTTCTTGTAACAATTTGATATTTGCTTTTTTTTTCACAATCTGGTGTTTTATCAAACACTATTTATTGGGGTCATTGAGTCCCCTGACATCCCAGGTTAGAATCTTCATGGCTCCTCATTGAGGGAGTGCTCCTCTCCTAGCATTTTTTGAAGAAAACTTTTGATACTTTTTATTCCTTTCTCTTGGGCCATTTCTTCTCTTTTTTGTCTATCTATCTTTCTACCCTTCTTCTTTTCTCCTTTAAGAATTATTGGGGCCAGTATTTGTGCTATTTTCTGAGAGATGTTTCTATTTTATATTATGTCTAGATCTTCAAAGTCTTCATTCTCACTTTCAATGAGTAAATCTTCCTCTTCCTCTCTTAATTGAGTATTCAATTCCTCCTGTATTGTAAGTAGGTCTACCTTTTTTGGTATAGGAGATTTTGGATTATTATTTTCTTCCTTTCTATTTTCCTTTTCCAATTTATCTTTTAGATATAGCTTTGGAGTTTCCGTAGTCACCTCTTTAGGGATTTTCTTTGTCTTCTCTTTCGTAGTTTTCCTTTTCAAAAAATTTGTCTGCTTTTGGTGACTTCTGCATTTTACCGTGCTTCATGACCCCTTCTTTTACAATGTCTGCAAAAGACTTCTTTTCTTTCTATTTCCAAGACCTACTCCCAGATCCCCACTTTGGATTTTAGTTTAATTGTCTTTGGTATTGATCTTATTGCCACTATTTCATCTTGGCATTTAGATAGGAGTTAATTTCTAGAATTTTGGTGTCTAGCTCAATTAGGGTTCCCAATGTTTTACCAGTCTTTTCTAAGCTTTCCTCCGACCAGTATTCTAATGGTAGATTGTATAATCTTAACCATATTGCTTCATTATATGGGGCCGAAATTGTCATATTGAAGTTTGGAACCCATTTCTGCATAAATATCGGGCTTCCTTCAAAATCCATTACTCCTTTTTCTATTATGTAGTTCCTGTCTTCTTCTTTGAGAAAGATTATTATAAAGTAGCCATTTGGTAGGAATTTTAGTCCATGATTTCGATCAAATTTTTGTTTAGCCCAATTTGTTATTATTTCCCTTCCTCTCCTAGGGTCAATGATTTTGCATATGATGGCCACCTTTTGTAGAAAATTTTTCTTCTATTATCACATCTTCTAAATCAATTTCAATTGGATTCTCCTATTCCTTCGCTTTCCTCACCAGATATTTTTTCGTTCCTTCCTCGAATCCATATTTCTTCTTTTTCCAGGTATTTTTGACCTTTGCCTACTTCTCTACTCTTTCTTGAATTGCTTCTTTTTTTTCTTTCTGACATTATTTCTTTGATTTCTTGGATTTGACTAGAGATTACTTTATTTCTTATTTGCAGGTTTCTCTATGGTTGCTTCCCTTATTTTTGGTTGTTTTCTCCTTCTAGGGTTTATCTCCAGATTATTGGGCCAAGTGATGTAATGTGGAACTTTGAAATCACTCCTTGGCTTATCTTCTTCCAATATTTTTTTTTTTATGCATTGTTCTTCCTTTTCCTACTTCATGATTCGTTTTCCTCCATTCACCTTGGTTTCTATATTTACTTTCTTCTATTCGCATTTTCGCTATTGTCCATTCTATTTTTCATGAGTGTGAGTTTTCTTTTTGTAGTTCACATATTTTTTTCGCTGGCAAAGCCATTTTTTAAATATAGTTAAAAAATGGGAAAGTGATTTAATTAAACTATTAAGAATTAGAAATTTAATTGATTTATGGGAATAAGGTAAATTAGCGACATAATTAAATAATTGATGTTATTTAATTAATCAGGAGGATTAAAGTTAGATTGGGACTTTATTAAATAAATAATTTATTTAATTAGTCAAAAGTAATGAAAAAGTGAATTAGTTAAATAATGTAATATTATTCAATTAATAGAGAAAATTAGGGTTTTTGATGTAATTGATGTGAAATGCAGTGATATTAGGTGATGATGATGTCGATGATGAGAAAATGTCATTCAAGATGTGTGATAAGTGTTAAGTCATTTTTACATGTCTACAATATATAATAATATCAAGACATGATATCTAATATCTGAGCATATATGAAATACAATATTGTCACTAACATCACATGCTAGGAATGGGTAGGCACTACACCTTATCTATATGAACATGCATTATATTATATTCACCCATAATATGCACCTATTACACCTATACATGTACCCATCCTTATACATTTGTTATCCACCTTGATTTTACCATTCCCATAGCTTGGGTCATTTTCACATATTTGGGATTGATCATGCACCCATGAATCTAATCGATTAAAATTTAAATTCAAAAATTTGGGTGACTTTTACTTATTTCTTTTCCACTTATATTGAACTAAACACAAGTTTGCATGATTGATTTCTATGTACCTATATATTTAAAGAATTGAATTTCATTCATTTGACATTTCCTCGTCTTTTAATCATTATAAGCAAATATTGGCACATAATTCAAGAAACATTTCAATTGGAGAACACAAAAAATCATAATTTGGATTATCATTCTAGAACATTTTGCATGATTGAGTGTTATCTTTGATAATTGGTACAACTATATTTAGCTAACCTTTTCTAGTGATTGATGTAGAAGAACTTATTTCGTATGAATTCAATAGCTCTCTTAAGGAATTTTTGAATACCACCACAATTCCAAATCTAGCAAGGCAAAGAACAATAAAATTAGTGAAATGGGAAATAGGAATGCATAGTCAACTAAATCATTTCATAAGTAGAGATCAAATCCATAACTAAAATGGCCTAGTCTTGCATATTTGACCCCTCACAAAATTGATTGATTGTTTGTATCCTAATATGAATCATAGATAGATATCTTCTATTTCTAACCCAAAGTCAACTAGATTTTAGTGCATTAGTAGACACTTTCAATATTCATGTGTCCTAGAGTGAAGTGTTATTAGCCTTCTTTGCATTTACTTTCTAAATTAACTTTGAATGTTTCAATTTTCTAATATCTATGCCCATAACTCTATTATCCTTTAGAAAATATGTTTAAATTCAATGTATTTATTGCTTTCATTAATTCATCTGTCTAAATAACACATTTAGTTTAAGAAAAGGTCATTTTCCTTTAGAATATTATAAAATGATATATTAATTAGTAATACATATACATTGTATGTTGTTGTAAGGTTGAAAAGTGTACACATGACACTTTGACTTATTTATCTTGAGTGTAATAAATAGTGTACAAAATGAGATGTTTTGTGTGAAAATCAACACCTAAACCTATCATCATGTATTCCAAGGATCTAGATCCAATCCACATTTTCTAGTTCCTTATCCATAGTGAAATTGATAGGGTAGAATTGAACATAGATTAGAATGCAACACAAAAATAGCCTCCTCTTAATTTCTAAATTGAAAATAATTCTTGGGCCCAAATTGACCCCTTACCAACTAATAGTTACTTAATAACAAGAATAAAAATATTCAAAGCATATACTAAGTAGTTGTATAAAAGAACAAACATTAATTCATTATGAATCAATCAATAATAATGAATAATATTTATTTTCTCATCAAAAAAAAAGTTTTGTATTAAGCATATTAAAAATTGTTTTTATTTAAAACAAGATAGTTTGATAGAGAGACACATAGAAACTATTGGACTACATAGATGTCAACATCTCAGCTCTTTTTTAACAAGTGGATTACAGCATGTTGAGTAAGCATACATCTAAACTAGAAGTCATCTTTTGACTAAGTAATCATAAATTGGGGAATACCGACCATCAAAGTCAGCCAAGAATAATCAATAAACACACCATCCTCCTCACTAATTATGCTCAACTAATTTAATTAGAATCCTTTCACTATCATTCAATAATCAAAACATATAATTTAGCCAAAATACTAATACAATGATGAAAACAAATGATATAATTTCTAGAGTACTTGAGTGGTAGACATTTTCTTGTTGGATGTCTTGGATTGTATGCCCCTCGCGGGAGATAAAAGACAAAAGCAAGCAAATCACGTCGCATCACTGTCCATCCTCGGCAAACGACAGACACTGACCCTTCTGCAATGCATAGTTTTTACCAGCAGATTACAATCTACGATGACCCCGACCTCAATCAATTCTGTAGCGTTTAAGAGGGTCTTCAAACACAAATCTCTGGCGAAGCATGCGAGCTGCATATTCCTTCAATTCAATGGAGCTATACACAGGCTTCTTCTTATCTGAATCCAAAGCCTCCATTAATGGGCTAATGCTCATATCTGTGGATTGCGAGCGTATAAGTGCCATGACTGTACAAGCCTCTTCCTCGCGCCCTGCCATTGGCCTTACAACCACACTCTTGTATTCTCCATTACTCCATACCTGCATTACAACCCACAACAGCAATAATGAATTATTTACAGGCTATGCTAGATTCAGAACGTTCGGCTTAAGCATCATTGTATGTTTGCAGTGTCTGACCGCACACAGGCCTGATGCTTAATCTGAAGGTTGCTGTCAACTTAAATGTCATATGGGTTTGTTTAAATATATGAATGTATATAAAGGTTTACATTCATTTTTAAATGATTCATCTAAAAACTATACTAGCTTTTAAAGAAGTGTAATGAAATTACACTAATTTCTTCAATAAGACCTATCTTTAGTATGATTTTAAATGAATCATCTAAACAAATCAAAACTCAGAATATGTTGTTTAAGTCTAATGGTATAATGAAATTACACTAGCTTCTTCAGTAAGACCCATCTATTAGTGTGATTTCAAATGAATCACTTAAACAAATCAAAACAGTATGTTGTTTAAATCTAACTGTACACTAGCTTCTTCAATAAGACCCATCTATTAGTATGATTTCAAATGCATCCCTTAAACAAATCAAAGCTTAGAATATGCTGTTTAAGTCTAACCGTACTTTAAGAATGTCACCCACAATGACGAAGAGGGTGCCGGGTTGTGGAAAGACTGGAACCCAGGTGTTGTGCAGGAAGAGTTGGGCAGCAAAGGAGGCGCTCGTTTGGTACTGCAAACAGAGGATGTAGGGAATCCCATGTCTGATTCGATCATGATCTTCCAAATGGCAGAATGCCCTGTGATTAGTAATGCACAGTAGCGATGAATCGTTCGATTCGACCTCGGCTAAGAAATGGGCACGCTCATCCTTTCCCCATTTGCCCCCCAACGCCTCCAGTAGAAGCTCCAAGATCTCCCCTGCTACTTTCTGCAGTGCATCACAGTACTCTTCCACCGCGTAACTGAAATTCACAAGAATTGTTCTAATCAAATTAAATTTACTTCTCAACCCATATTTTTGTTTCCAAAAAAAACCCAAGACTTTACCTGAAGTCAACACAGCCTTCGGGCCAGATATCTCTGAGAAAGTCTTGAACATGGTGCCCTTCTGTATGCAGAAAAAACCATTCTTTCGAACTATCGTCGCTGCCATCATCACCAAAGCCAAAAGGAGATCCGAGGCCCCCAGATATTTCCTCCTTTTTCTGGAGGGGCAACTGAAACAACCGATTGCTTTCCTCCTCTGCTCTGGCCACAGTCTGTAAGGAGACCCCATGATTTACCACCTGAAAACACCCCAACTCTGCAGCCGCCTCTGCTAACTTCTTCACCACCTGATCCCTTTCTCCCATCATGTCTATCACAGGAAGTTCGCAGTCCTTAGAATTCCTCTTCTTGGAGGGCAGACCCAACTTTATATCACTCAGCGATCTCCCCAATTTCTCCAAATAATCACCGAATCCATCGTTGTTTCCATTTGCAGAGGAATGGTCGGTTCGTGGTGATGAAGGAGGCGCCCCAGACATGGTTAAGTTGGTTATTGAACGAAGACTTTCGACAGTAAAAGAAAATGTGATTCAATCGGCATAATATAATGGATCAACAGTCATGATTGGTTTGTGCAGGACTGAATGGGTCACAAGATGAAATGGTTATAAAATATGGTAGCAGAGACGCCAATAGAGAATAATGGGGGATTAGGATTTTACTTGAAATCAAGGTAGCAAACATTCGATCGTCTAGCATTTATCTGGTGCGGTGGATTAGATCCATGCATCTAATTATTCTTTTCATACTGGCAAGCATTGGAAACTTAGTCCTAATTTAGTTGACCCCAGATTTGAGGGATTTTCTTTCTTTCTTTCTTTCTGTTTTTTCTCAACTGTTGAGGGATTTTCTTAGAGGATAGGGTTGCTCCCGAGAGAAAACATGGTTTTCGACGTTTGTTTCACACGTGTATCACAAGGTAAGCTCACCAGGCGATTAATGTGACGGTCAATCCTACGTCTGAAGCAATTTTTTGACCGGCATAGGGGTGCTCAACATGATCCTTGACACGAGTGGTTTATGGATAGAGTAAAAAATATTAAAGATAAATGGTGAAATTTGCATCGTCAAGGAACAATTTGCAAAAGAGTAGGTGTAATAAAGATGGATGCATAGCCGAGCATGTAGTTGGCATCCTGTCAAAGATCCAAATCAATATTGGGATCCACGAGAAAATAAGTGAATAAAATCTAGATGAGATGAGATACCATAACATGGAATGTGTAGGCCTTGAAGGGAGACTAACAACAAGTTATAGGGTTCTAAAATGAAAATTTGAAATCCCATGGGATATGCTTATGAAATTGAGTAGAGTAAAAGAAGGGAGGGCGTTGTTTAGGTAGGGAATTTTGGAAGGGCTTTTGAGGAGATTTAAAGATCTAGAAGGGAGAGTTGGACACACTGTTAACAAAATAAAGTTAGAAGATGCAAGCTAGTTGGAGTGGTACTATTATGGGTGATTCAACACATTCATCAACTCAAATAAACTATTAAGTGTATCTCATCTTTCTTGAAAGGAAATATATCTTCTAAAAGAATATCAACTACTCCAAACTCTATATCATCATATCATGACCATAAAGGATAACTTAGTGACTATTGTGAACTATTTCATTTCAAGAGGTCTTTTTTGGTTCGATTTCAACTTTATTATTCTTTTTTTTGCTAAATTATACCAAAAAATTAGTATTTTTAGATTTGACACGCATCTATAAACTAATTTAAAATATTCATTGCATTCAATTACCACTTTAAGTTTGTAAATCAACAATGAAAACAAACTTGTAATACAAAAATTTCAACCTTATACCAATAAACTACAAGCTTTTATCCTTAAACTAATCCTACTCTAATTAGATGCATACTATATTAAAAAAAAAGGGATTAAAGAAAGAAAATGAGCCTATTTTATGATTAGTTAAATTTTAACCTTGCTAAAATGACAAAATCCTAGGTAAATAGCTTTGCCTGATTAGTATTTGACTCAATCAAAACACAAAGTCATGATACAAATGTCTTCATCATCTTAGACTTTTTTTTTTCATTAGAAAATGTTGCAACTTCTAATTTCTAAAAATTTCAATAGGGTGAGCCATTTCCTTTTATCATTTTTGTTTGAAATGAGGTTATTTCTCCATTTTTTTCTTATAGGATACTCTTGGTACCTCTCCCCCACACACCTCCAAGGCATCATTATCCACTTGAACAATTACATTTTTAATCCATTTTCCATCTCCCAATTTCTATTGTTGAATCCTTTTCCTTAGTGTGTTGTCATTCCCACTTAGTTTGTTATCAAATACACCATCAGACTACCTTCAAACATTATATTTTTAGAACTTATCCCATCACATTCTATTTACATTAAGTCGCTATCATGGAGTTATGTTCCCATTCCATTTTGTTTCTCATTGCCCTTTTATGAATCCAAGCCTTTGTTTGATATATTTTGGAGTTGTGAACCATTACCATATCAAACCCTCACTTTAGTGATTTATACTTGTGGTTTCTCATTTTCATATTTGTCATCTTTGAAATCCCAAATGATGAATTTATGGATGGAGGATCCAATGAAGGGTTATCCAACCTTGTAGAAAAATGAAACAAAACACATCAAAACAAATGAAATAATAAAATACCAATATGATGTATATGCATTCACACTCATAAAAGAATTAAAATATGTTATGATGGGCTTTCGACATACTAGGCCTCAATAATTTTGATACAATATAATCTATATTGAGCTCCAAAATGGATCTATCTTCATTATATCATCTTAAAACTCTTGTCATGCCCATAATTTTATCCCAGAAAATCCCAACAATTTTTTTTTTACAAGCATTAATCTAACTGACACTAAAATTCTCAAGATGAGATAGCATAATCACAAGTGTTACTGCAACTAAACTTATCATTAAGTTCAATGTATCTTTCCCTTTCATTGACCAACACAACCTATTATCTTGACTTGATCGAATCGACTCAATTAGAGATTGGTTAGCCCTAATATAATTAACTTGTTATTCGTGTGAGTTAGGGGGGTGAGGATTTAGAATACCGTAATTCTCAAATATCACCTTTTAAATTATTTCATCAAATATCTCGGCGTAACTTCTAAATTGAACCTCCTTCTTAACCACCATTAGGGATTATTATTTTGCACATTGGGTAAGTGCAAAAATATGGTTCCCAAAAAGGGGGCTTAAGTGACCACTTTTTTTTTCTGAAATCAAGAAATACTGACCTTGGACGTGAAATTGATGATAGTTACACTCAAAATTTTGAGATGGAACAAAAACAAGGATCAAAGTGCTCTGAGTCTACTTTCTAAACTACTAATTTATTTTGAAAATGGTTGATATTAAGGGGTTCAAATGAGGGACGTACATAAATTGGTGTTGTTTTTGTCAGAAAAACATAACATAACAACTCTACCCTAGCACGGTGAAAAAAAATTTAGTATTTTTAAAATCGCTATGTGATCAAAAGTTAGCTAACATTATGTAGTTGATGCATGATTTTTTGATAATTTTTTAATGAATATTTGATTTTTTACTAATTTTTGAAGTGGACACTTCTGAAAAATAGAATTTTGGCTATGCTACCCCTACAAATTTTGGAAACTAATTGAATTTTAAAAAAAATTGTAGAATGGAGTCTAGTTTCTAAAAATATAATTTATTTTAAATTTTGATGAACAGTTAATTTATAACGAAACTAACCCTAACCCTAGCCCTAACACTAACACTAACACTAACCCTAACCCTAACCATAACCATAGCCCTAACCCTAACCCTAACACTAACCCTAACCTAAATCCCTATTCATGTTGATAAACCTATTTGTGATGATAATTCTAACCGTAATCCCAATTTTAACTCTAACTAGCCAAATTACTATATTTTATCATTTATAAACCTATCCCTAACAATAACCGTAACGCTAACCCTAACCCTAACCCTAACCCTAACCCTAATCCCTATTCATGATGATAAACCTATTCCTGATGATAACCCCAACCCTAATCTCAATTTTAACTCTAACCCTAACCAAATTACTATATTTTATCATTTACAAACCTATCCCTAACCATACCATAACCTTAGCCCTAAACCTAACCCTAACCCTAATCCCTATTCGTGATGATAACCCCAACCCCAACACTAACCCTAACCCTAAGTGTAACCAAAGATTTATTTTAGAATTGTAATTGAACCCAATTAAAAAGACAATTTTTTTCATCTTTTTATGATTTTATTTCTATTCTATTATTTAAAAACATTTTACAATGACATCAAAGATACTTTTCTTTTTTAAAGATTATGTGTAATAGTAAATTTAGAATATTTCCTTTTTTATTTAGTTTTCTATTTTTCAATTTCAAACACATTAATTTAGAATTCTTTTTTTTTTTAATTATTTTTCATTTTTTTATGATTTTATTTCTATTCTATTATTTAAAAACATTTTACAATGACATCAAAGATACTTTTTTTTTAAAAAGATTATGTGTAATAGTAAATTTAGAATATTTCATTTTTTATTTAATTTTCTATTTTTTCAATTTTAAACACATTAATTTAGAATTTTAAAAAAAGAAAATTGTTTTTTCATCTTTTTATGATTTTATTTCTATTCTATTATTAAAAAATATTTTACGATGACATCAAAGATACTTTTCTTTTTTAAAGATTTTTCAACTTTTTATTTTAAGTATATTAATTTAGAAACTTACTTTTATATTAAATAGTGAATTTAAAATATTTGATTTTTAAAATTTGACAACTCTATCTTATATTAATTTAGAAACTTATTTTTTTATATGTAAATAGTTCTTTTATACTTAATCTTAATATTTAAATATTGGATTGTATAATTTGAGAAGGAAACGGCCATCCAGCCCCTAAAATGCACCGGAGCATAGATTGCCATCCCATACATCATAACCAGACATAACTGCACTACATCATTTCCGCTGGGTCTTAACTCACCGTGAACTGTGAGTTCACAGCAGTATCATTTCCAAAGATATAAAACTGAAGTTTTTTTGGAAAAATAAAATCTCTGAGATGAATCTCAATAATTCAGTGGTTATTTTTTTGTTGTTTCTATTTTAATTTTTTTTTCCGCCAAGTTTCATTAAAAGATCTGTATTTTTTTCTCGGCGCCAATCTTTTATTTTCTAGCTAGTAGAATTTGTTAATAAAATGAAGGAAAAACAATAGAAATTTACCAAACTGCGTTTAAGGAAGTTTGCAGCAGAAATACGGACCCGACAAATCGGAAATTTTCGAAATTTTCCCGTAAATGTGAGTTATTTCAGCAACTAACTTGAATGATGTTTTATCAAATCCATCTAATATTACTGTGTGGAAATTCTTGCAAAGTAATTCTTAGCAGTAGATTCATGCAATCTTCATCTAGGGTATTGATTTTAATGTCTAAAACTGTTTGCATGCAATCCTTCTGCACACTTGCTTTTGAAGGTGCCTTTTCTCCTCAGATGTGTATGAAATCAAAATGCATTTCTTTAAACAGATCTTTTGGTTGCAATATTTTTTAAAAAAAGTGATTTGTGTAATGTATAATTGCCAGCTGTTGTATTGAAAACTTTATGTTCAAGTCTCCTTTGAGCAGATCAAAAGGGATTTCAATTTTGTTCTTAAAAGTTTTTCCTCATAATTTATTTCATTCATATAACATAATAAATATATTATAAAATTCATTAAAAACAATTCAAATTTTTAAAATATTTATTATAAAATTTACTTAATACAATTTAAATATTTTAAATATATATCATAAAATTTATTTAATACAATTTAAATATTTAAAATATAATTTAAAATTTATCTAATACAATTTAAATATTTAAAATGGAATATGACAAATCTATTTCAACAATTCACTAATAGAAAATTTACCGTCAGTAATTCACCGACGAAAAATTTACCATCGAGTAAAATTCACCACCAGCAATTCACCACACTCGAAAATTAACTGCATTATTACTTTTAATAAAATCAAAGTTTTTGAAATATATATTAAAAAATATTAATGCCATGGTGAATTTTACTTGGTGGTGAATAAAAAATGAATAACATCATTCAAATCTTAATTTTCTATAGTAAAATTAAACTTATTGTTACAATATTTTTTATTACTCTTATCACTTTGAGATATATTTTTTTTATTAAATTAAATAAATTTAAACTAAATAATTTGTTAAAATTTCCTAAATTTTTAAAACTTTACAAAAATTTAATATATTTTTTATATAAGTGTTTTCAATAAAAGTCATTCATGACAGAGTGTTAAATTAAATAAATTTAAAACTAAATAATTTGTTGATATTTTCTAAATTTTTAAAACTTTACAAAAATTTAATTTATTTTAAATGGAAGTATTTTAAATGAAATTCATTCATGAGTGTGATGATTAAATCATGATATTGTTGTTGTAGTTAGCAAGAATCAAATATATTTAAAACTTAATTTAATTTTTTTCAAATTAAAAACTATTTTTTCCTTTTTTACAAGAAAAATGATTACATCATTTATTATTTTGACTTAGATCAATAATTCAATTCTACATTTTTTTCAAATTAAAAATTATGTTTTCCTTTTTCACAATAAAATTGATGAAAACTTTCATTATTTGATCCAAACAAAGGAGATCTTAGAAGAAATTATTTAAGAAAAAAATTGAAATCCTTTTTTTCCTTTTCTCTAATGTCTTTACATTGCCAACTGGTGTATTGATTTTTTTTTGTTCAAGAAATATGCTATGGTCTATAATTGTTATGATTGTTAATAAATGAGATTGCATTAAAATTCCTAGTTGAGGAAGGCATCTAAGAGTCCCTAGAATTTGGCATAGCAAATTGTATTCAAGTTCATTTCCCTAAAAATGTTGTATCATATGGAAGCTAAACAATCATCTACTCTAGCTAAAAAATCATCTACTATATGCATCATTTGTGTATAAACAAGAATATCCTATAATGCAATGGCATACTACTTTACTTGCAATCATGAAAGTTTGTTGGAATTCACATTGTTTATGTTGTGTGTATGAATGAAGTAAGATCTTCTTCATGTAAGTTAACTTAAGGTAAATGACACAATATGAATATTATCAAAATTAATATAATCTAATAATGTATTAAGCTTGTAAAATTAATATACTAATCAATAAGTAGACATAAAAAATGCAAACCATATGAATACCATATTTACATGGAGAAACCCTTATATAAAAATATTTGTGCCACTAAAGATGTTGATGTTAAAGAAAATGTTGGGCTTCTACTTCTAGCCCAATTCGATCCATGAAGGGAAATTTAAATTGTAGCCTAACAACTATTTAAATTGCAACATAATAATCAATGAAGAGGCGCTTCATTAACTAATATTTATTCATTTCTATTGAGGCTGACATTTAGAAGATACGACTTCATCTTGGATTCACCTCTTTTATTAAATAACATTTAATTATTTTTTATTATGCTTGAGGCCAACCTCTTACATAATCAGTGATTTGTTGAAGGATCACATCTTCTCATTGATGGTCGACCTTGTGCATTTGAAGAGACACCACCCTTGAGTTATCACCATCAAATTGTATATAATGAAGGTGCCATTCAATCATTCATTGATTCATATTCATTGTTCATCATAAGTTCGATATACATAAGTGTGAGTTTGTGTATCAAGAAGATCATCAAGTGCAGATTGATATAATTGAAGGAGGTTGAGTTTTCTGTCAGCAAGTTGCATTATATTGTTTTTGTATTAGCATTAGATTGTGGTGCTCTTAATTGGCCTCCATATCGACCTCTTTGTAAAGGAGACATTCATTGATATTCAATATATAAGTGATATATTGTTGCTAGGTTTTTCTCCCTCAAGTGGGTGGTTTTTCCAAGGTATATGTTGTGTTATTGTATCTGATTTTGAATTAAATTTTGTCTATCTAATCTGATCATAAAATCTAACAAAAGATACCCAAGCTTGTATTGATCTCAATAACAAGTAGGTCCACTAATAAAACCATGTATCCTTTTTGACAATAAACTAGCATGGCATAAGTACCTCAAAATAACATTGCAAGCATGGACCATCACATGCCTCCAATATGTACAAAATTAAAAGAATAGAAGCTATCAAGTGACATTATTCAAAACAATCATTCAAATCATAAGCCATGTCAAAAATCTAATGCCCCATAGTCACATGGTCAAGAAACTTTAAATGATATCTCATCTTGCACCTCCTATACATCTTACAACTCTCTTATGTGTCATAAATTTTGTAATATTGAATTTATTAAAAAGTAGGTATTCTATAATAGTTGAATACATAGTAAGAGAAACTAGAAGATAGTAGGTATATATGTAAATGTGATGAAGATTAAAATGGTGTTTATGGGTTCTTTAAAATGTTGACTATTTAAAATGGTGATACACCAACAACAATGGATGCAATACATTGTAGAGATGGTAAATAAATATGAAATGATTTTATAAAAAAAAAAAAAAAATTAATTGTTGAATCAATTTAATAACTAAACTATGTAATTTATAGGTTTTGATGGCATTGCAATGGAGGATCATGTTCAACACTATTTTGGATAATCGATACAATTTACTGTACTTCCAACTTATATTGTATATTTACAAAATTGGCTCATTAGCCTAATTATAAGAAATATATTGATATGTGTTCATGAAAAATGGTACTATCTTGTATAAAGTTAGGTTTGATCTCTTAGAATTAATCCATTTATCATTTCATGCATTCACCTAATTTTCTTATTTATCACACTTATTCATACACCTAATTCTATATAGCTATTAGCCACCTATATTTAATCATTTAGTTTTGAGAAGCATATGCAATAATTGGTATGATCTTGTGTAAAGTTAGGCTAGATGCTACATGTGTTTCTTGTAATATTTAGGTTTCAAAAGAGTATGAAGTAATTGGTTGAATATGCAATTGCTTACACATTTAAGTATTCAAAATTTGCAAGTAATAGGGATGATGTTATGAAAATACTAATAGTTTAACATGCTAAAGATTTAAAGCAACATACTGCTCATAGTAGACATTTTATGGAAAATAGATCAAAATATCAAACTCAACTTATGAAAAACACACATTAAAGTGATAAAATTTTAAAATAATATGCCGAATTGAGAGCATGAAAAGATAAACAACATAGATTAATCATGCACAACAAAATTTAAGAAAAACTAAAATACAAGGTTTGACTATCTCAATTGTGTGTATTACCAACATTCATCATGGAAGGGGTTAAACAATTAATGTGAGCAAATATGAAAATAATTTGATAATGGAATGAGATCCATATATAGATATCCAAAGGTGGTACCACATGTGAAACTAATAACTATGGAGGAAGAGTTGAAATATCCACTAAATTCAAGTTGATGGAAGATGAAGATCAATCCATAGGTTTAACTATTAAATCTAAAAATAATAAAAATCTATATTATATAATAAGGTTGAACAACTAGAATATAGAAATAGGAAGTTTAAGAATATAGAGTGTTAATAAAGTAACTATGCTAGTAGGAATAGGGAGACTATAAGGCTAAGGAAAAAAGAGAAATAATTAGGGTCAACAAAAGTAATAAAGTACAACAAGAGAAGATAGGAAAATTTTAACTACACCAATATGGACTAGAAGACATGAAATGAAAGGTGTGAAATTAAAAACAATCCCTTGAATATGGAATGAAAAAATAAAGAGTAAAATTAAAGGCATGGTGTTATAAGAAATAGAGAATTCCCTAATGTCTATAACTATTAAGGATTTAGTGAAGAATTGTGGGCTACAATGAATTTAAAAAGACGGGAGACAAATGAATCAGGAAAAGTCATAAAGACCTAGGACTATTGGAGAATGAGAATGGAAGAATGTGTATAGTGACTAATAATTATGAGGTGATAAAAAATATGACATATTGGAAAAAAATTATATACATGATAATAAAAGAAAAGGAATGAAACTCCACAATACATGAGAATGGATGACATTTTGATGGGATAAGTGGGAAAAATGATGCAAAGTCATTCATTTTGGGATAGTTTTCTTCAAATGAATAAACTAAGGTTATAGTCCATGAGAAGGTTTCATAGTTCAATAAATTGAGATGGATAGATTGAGAAATATATTAATAGTAGTAACATAGATTATTGTTAACAAGAATAATATGATGGGGATTAAAGGAAGGGTTCAAACAAGATTCAACTAATATAGAAAAAGAGAAAATTTGGTTCAAATAAAGTCTAAGGAGGTGAAGAAGGAAAAAATTGAGAGGAATCTACAATATATGTATTGTTTACAAAGTCTTCCATATTGGTAGAAGAAATAAATAGCACAACCCTTATTGATATGTAATTCATAGGGTAATATATGTGTTGTCTTCAAAAGAATAGTGGAACCTCAAGTGGAAGAAATAAGTAATACACAATGTTTTAAAGTGATCCACCTCACTCACAAATAAACTAATAAATAATCGCATGTACCTCGTATAAAGATATCAAATAGCATATTTTATGTAAAGGATTATTTAAGTGCAATAAAATATAATATAATACTTTGATGGTGTACAAAGGTTCCAAGGGATTGGAACTACATGGGGCAGCACTTAACTATCAAAAATCCATCATAGTGTTATATTATTTAAGGAGAAATAAGATACTTAGTCTAGGGGGATATTGACCTAAGATATTGGCAGTATAAAAGTAGAGTTGTAGATTTGAAATCCTTATTAGAATCATTATGTAATACCTTTCTAGGTGAATATTTCTTTGAATAGAAAACATCTTGAATTAGTTTCCTAATAAGATATATAGACAACAAACAATAGTACAAGGATAAGAAATAAGTAGCCATAAAGGGAAGAAGATTCTTATACAATTGGAGGAAAACTTCCTTAAAGGAAAGCTAGCTACAATAAATTTTTCTTTTGGATTTCAAAATAACTAACCCAAGACCCCCAGTATCCCATAACTGTCATTGATGAGATGTAAGATGGATTAGTCAAAAACTGTGGAAATCATGGTTGAACATTTGGGCCATCAACCAGAGTATAGAGGGGCTCAAGATTTTGAAAACCATCAAGGCATGAGACCACTTGTTTATGATCAAATTTATCCAAAAAGTAGACAAATATATAGATACCAAAATGCACTCAACCAAAATGATCTACTAGAGTCATGGAAAGATGTGGCTTCAAGGTGTTCATAAGATGTTTCACTCTTGAAGGTAGGTACAAATGTTTCTACTCCTACCTTTTTCCTATGTTAAACCATCTTGAGCATAACAAAAAGATGAGTTTCCAATTTTTCTTATACAATTCTCTTGAAAAATTTATTCTCAATGCAGTTTTGGGAAATCTATTCTACCTCTTCATCAAGGTATCATCTATTACTTGTTTACATATGAGCTAGCTAAACCATCAATCCATTCTTTTAGGCCTAAAATTATTGACATGAACATATTTCCCCCAAAATTTTCTAGTCAATCTTCCTCCACTATCTCAAAAAATCATCTAGCCAAACCAAACACCCCTCAATAACCCAAAGTTGTTATGCAAGATAAACTTGTAAAAACCCCTATAGTTAAGATTCTTGTGCCCCCCACCAAACCTCGTAAGGTTAATGTTGCATACCCCTCTATCTCCACTCCCACTGAAAATGAGATAAAGGAAAATCTATTTTGCTTAATGATTCCTCTAAAACCCATAATATCCTTAGCCCCAAGCCCTCTAAGTAACCCCATGTTACCAAGCACCAAAGATATTGACCTAAAAAGGATTGCATAGATGCCCAAAAGAAAGAGAAAAAAATGATTATATCCACTAGTGTAGCTCTTCAATTATTCTTCACACTATTGAGTACCATAATTGTTTGGATCTATAAAAAAAAATGAAACCTCCAAGAAAATCATGATCTCCCTAACAATGTTATCAAGTGATTTTTTGTGTAGCTGCATACCTTTAACCTCAAGCTACAACACATTTCAAAAAGTATTATTTGATCAATCTAAAGAACCAAAAATGAAATATGCAGATGAGGAAATATGGACTGATTTGCAAAAAATTGTCGCCTCTTTCAACAATAGGAAAGCCTTGAAAGGAAGTTTCTTAAAATATAGAAAAACTAGGAAGACATGAAGAATAACCTCTATAGCCTCCTGCCTATCAGTAAAGAAACCATAAAGACTATAACCATCAACCTCTGCATATTATAAGGGGGTACTTCTAAAACCAGGGACAAAGAAGGGACCCTAACACTGAAACACTTGATCCAATGGAGGTCACATTTGAAGAATAAGTTATTTTTTCTTAAGGAGTCATAGGCAGCTAGAGGCCTACAACATCAAGTTGATGGTGATTAGTCTACATTTTTTTAATTCATTTCCTTGCTATATGTTTACTAGCCCTATGTAGGGTTGCTAGTTTCAATGATTTTTCAATTATTTCTATTTCATATCTCATGAGACATTTTTTACTTATCTATTGATTATTTCATTGTAATGGAGTCTAGTCCCTAAAATAATCCCAATTTTTATCAATATAAAAAATAATTAATATTATTCTTGCATTATATTAAAAAAAAATTATTAATATAATAATTATATAAATAGAAGTTAAAATGATTGTTTAAAATATTATTTTAAATTATATATTTTTTAAAGATAAATATTTTTACTAGATAATACAATAAGATTGTTATCTATGTTATATATCGTATATCTTTTTGAAAATTTTAAATTGATATAAAATAAATAAAAACAAATTCAATTTTTTATATTCAAATAAAATAAAAATAAATTTAAATTTAAAAGTTTCTCCATTTATAAAATTTAAAATAAGACATACCTTAATTTTTAGAGATCTTATATCCTCTATTAAGATTTTACCCTCCATTCACATAACACATATTCCATAAAAATAATATAACTTAATTAAAATTAATAAAAGTAAATGTTAAAAATTGTATTGAAAAATAGTCATAGAGAAAACATTTAAAACAAGCATGATTATCATGCTATTGAATTACTTAAACTATTCAAAATAAAGAAATGTAACCTAAAGATGATTAAATTAATCAAACATTTATAAGAATCAATTTATTAAAACAAATGACAAAGCATGTTTTCAACTAAATATAATGAGCATTTTTCAAATGAATTCATATAAATTTTAATTTTAATTTCTTGTTCAATTTTTATATAACTCTCATAAATTAATAATAAATATTTTATTTAATTATTAAAAAATAATCTGTCTTTTATAATAATTTATTTTTATCTAATTTACATTTGTTAAAATTTATATTAAAAATATTAATTAAAAATAAAATTTCAAATAACTTCTTAATACAAAATTCAATTTAATATTTTTTTATTTTATTAAAATATTTATAATATATAAAATTAATAAATTATTATTGAAAAATCAAATCTTGTGAATGGTAAGGAAGAGGAGTTTAAGATATTCCGGTTCTTGCTGGCTTGGCGTAGGGATTAAAACAGAAAAATAAAAAATACAAAGTAAACTGCAGTTTTATTAGTTGCAAACAATGTTACAGTTAAGTGGAGTGAAAGGAGAGTTAACTTGTTGAAGAATGGAGAACAACAGTTATAATGTATGGGATGGTTATCCATGCTCCGGTGCATTCTAGGGGTTGGATAGTCGTTTCCCAACTTGATCTTAGAACTCTAAATTTAACCCTAACCACAATTGAACTTTAACCTAACCCTAATACTAATTTTCATAATCAAATCACCACAATATTTGTAAAACTTAGATTTCATTCTAAAAGTAAACTGAACTCTATTTTTTAAAATTCATAAAATATTTATTATCTAGTTGTTAAATTTTAGTTATTATTGAATAAAAATGAATTAGATAAATTTAAATATTCATTTTAAAATAATATATAATTAGTAATTATAATTTTAGAATAAATCAAAGACTAAAACTTAGACTAAAATCATATATCATATTAAATTAATAAATTATAAATAAAATCAAAACTTAAATTTTAATTGATATATAACTTATTTGAATTTAAAATATATAATTCTAATTTCTAAAATTTATAATAAAATTAAACTAAATTCTAATTTCTAAATTTCATTCTAAAATTATTAAACTAAATTCATTCTAAAATTAAACTAAATTCTAATATATAAATACTAATTTCTAAAATTCATAATAAAATTAAAGTAAATTCTAATCATGCTAAAATTAAACTAAAATTTGTTATATAGCTTAGATTTTAGTATAAAACTAAACTAAATTCCAATTTCTAAAATTCAATGTAAATTTTAGTTATATATCAATTAAAATTTAAACTATTGTTAAAATTTAGTTATATAACTTAGATTTTATTCTAAAAGCTCTAAGAAGCATTGCAGACAGATAACTTCCAAAAACCTAGAAAGAAATCTTGGGAATTTGTTTTTCTGGTCGCCACTGGTTTCGGATTTTTTGAGACCAATATAGAAGTTTTCCTTCCAATCCCCTGTGCAAACCAAACATACAAACTAAAATAGTCTCAAAGAAACATTGCCAAAGGATAACTGCAGGAGCGCAAGAAAAACATGACTTTGTTTGAATACTTGATCAAACAACTTTTGTTGGATTCCATGATTGATCACTAAAAAAATCCGCAGTCGATGTAGGCCTGAATTTCCATTAATTCATCATTACACAGACAAGTTTTGCATAAACCCCTAAAACAAAAGTAGATGCAATCCTGGCTTGTAATTTAAAAAAATTTACAAAACTCAGGAGAGTTAAGCTTACCTTGCGAACTTGAACTGCAATTGCTTGTCAATCAGGATTGGAAAGGTCCATGCAAGCAAATGGATAATCTGGGGATGACATATTCATTTCCCTCTCCTTCTCTTACCTGTTCCTAAATTTCTCCTGATTTCAAAAAAAATGAAAACAAAAAACCAAATTAGTAGGAAATCGAACCCAAAATATCTTGATGTCGGCAACGGAATTCTGTCGTGCCAAAAAGTTCAAAGAACCCACCTTCTACCAGAGAAAAATTCCAGGTTCTCATGGCCATAAGGATTCTCATAAATATTATTTTCCCTTTTTGGTAATGAAAACCATGGATTCTACTAATTCCCGAAAGGACATACTTGCTAGTAGAAAATGCTCGTCATTTACTTTAGCTCTACATTATGTTCGAATTCCTTTCTTATGGTGTCTCTTTCCTTTCTATTTGAAGGATGTAACTATTCATATTCTAGTGCAACTGACAGTTGTGATATGGTATTTCCAACAGCACAAACCACTCTTTCCATACCATAACTATCATTTCTTTTTTATGTATGCAGGTCCTTAAACTCTTATGCGACTGTAAAACGCCTCTCGGTGTAATAATTAGGTAGTGGTTTATTTAATACTCATAATAAATGATTTACATGATATCATTGTCTTCGACAAATCTATGGATGTAGAAAGTATGTCCCATGGGAAAGTTTAGATTCATATAAGTGAATCAAATGATTCCATGTGGGTTGGTAATGTGGTGAAATTTTATTCATTTTGGAAAATCTAATGATCAATATGCATTTCCAAAGCATAGATCTTTTGTAAGTATTCTTATGCCACCATTTGGCACTTAGTTGTGGTCTCCAAGAGGCTCCTAAAAGGGTTGATACACTATAGACAAAATATTACAAATTGAAGAAGCTTTTGTTATTTGTTGAAGTGAGGCTTTAGTAATTGAAGAGAAGATCCCTAAATCTATTTCTTCTCAATATAAAGAAAGCAAATAGACCTATTCTTGATTGAGTCTCAGATGGTGCTATTGGTCCTCATAAGTCCAAAAGATATTTGATTGTGTTGCAAAAGGAATAAGGAATGACCTTGGTTTGAGCTGCAGCTACCAGATCTGGCATGGAACATTTGCATGATTTGTATTGTTTTTAAGATTGCTTTGGGCATTTTTCATATTAGAAATTCCTAGATTAATTTTACAATATTATGGAAGGTTTTGGAGTTTGAAATCTACCTAGTTGTCACATCTTAGCCCTGATGCGGGTTGTTTTTGTCTTTGCGAGGATTTGTTACATGTTTTGATGTGTGTGGTAGAATAATAATTAATATGATGGTGTTTTGGTGTGGAGATAAATGAAAGTGTTTATTTAAATTATGAAAAGTTGAATAGTATTGAATGCGTTTTACTTTGAAAATGAAGAAAAATAGAGTAGAAACATTTTAATTTATGTAATATATTGCTTTATTTATATCTTTATGTGATACTTATTCAGTTATTGTTGTGTGCCTAAGTGCACTTGAGTTGCAGGAGGTCGAAGACCAAGGGTGTGATTAAGGAGAGGAGGTTAGCTTCTTGACAGGACAAAGTAGGAAGACCTCTTGATTACACACATGAGTACTTAGATTCATGTAGTTTGCATTTAGGAATGTCAATTTTAGTGTGCTTGTTTTAAATTATTTGCAAATTAAATAACAATTAGTAAATTAAATAAATGATAAAATGAAAGCATGATAAAATAAAGGATTAAGTTTTAATTAAAGTTAATTATAGATTTTGATTTATATGCTTATGCATTCTATTCTTCTTTTAATTTGTGTTAATCTTTGAGTTAATAAGTTAACTAATAGTAAGAAGATTTTTATTTTATTGTTGGGTAAATATTTTCAAAAGGGGATTTACATGCAGTTAAAATAAATATTATTCTTATTTTTAAAATCCATTTCAAGATTAGGGTAGGAAAAAAATGGGAAAGGAAAAACATTATTAAAAAGGGAAAAGAGTTCCTGAGAAGGTAACGGTTCTTGAAAACAATCTTGAAAATAAGCTCTACAATTTTGCTCTAATGGCTGCCAAGAAAATGTTGAATCCTTTAGTTTAGCGAGTTTGAGACTTTTTCTTTGGAAGATAGTAGGAAAATAGAGAGCTGGAAAAACAACTAGAAAGAAGTAAAGAGAAGAAGCGTGCTCACAAAAACCAGATTGAAAAGAAGAAAAGAGAAGAAATTGTTTGAAGAGCATCTCTAGTTGGAAGCAAAATATCCAGGTTTTTCATTCTTTTTCCACAAATTTTGTTGAAATATGAAAGTGCTACTGAAGAATTTGAATGCCAAGTGTTTGAATTGTACGCAAAAACTATGAAAATTTGAGAAAATGTTCCATTCTTTTATGTGCATTGAAAGAAATTGCATAATAACTCCATTTCCAGATTTGGGGTTTTTCTCTTTAGCAAACAAAGGTTTATATTTTGTTTCTGAATGTTGAATTTTGATACTAAAATTCTGAAAAAAATTATATATATACATTTGTCTCTGTGCATGTAAATATATATATACATTTACGCAATATTGATTTGAGATTTTGGAGAATGTAACAATAAAACGTGTGAAATTCGTTTGGAATTTGGTATTTTACAAAACTTGAGACTGCGTACTGGAGAACACACCCCAGCCAACCCATGGTGGAAGGGCGGCGTTTTGGAAGGACAACACCCTCCACAGGCCAAGGCCTGTGGAGGAAGTGCTTTCCTCCCATAGGCAGCACCTTCCCCCATTGGGAAAGGCAACAACCTTTGTTGGTTGGTTGTATGTGAAAGTCTTTTAATTCGTTTGAATTTTTTTTTCTTTATGAAATTTGTTGTATTTAAAGATAGATACGTATATATCTATATACTAAAAAATTGTTGTACATGAAGTTTGTTGTTTATATATATATGTGAACATCTCTAGAAACATTTACTCGTCATTATACAAAATTTCACAGTATTGTGTATGCTTTCACAGCATGTTCATTTGTAAATTAATTATGTATTTATATATATATATGAACATCTTCAAACATTTACTCGTCATTATACAAAATTTCACAGTATTGTGTATGCTTTCACAGCATGTTCATTTGTAAATTAATTATGTATTTATATATATATATGCATAATAATTTAGGTGAAAGCTTATATATATTTAAATAATAAACTAAAACTTGGAGAGATGTAGAATAGATACATGTAGACAACTCTGTGAGCAGAGGGAAGTATGAATTCCTATGCAAATATGTTATCTACATTATAATTCACTTCTTAAACTATTTATATTTTTGAATATTGGTGCACAGTATGCATTTCCATACATCATTGCTAAAAATTAGTGAAGTAAATATAACACTAAAAGAGAAGTTGTAGAAGAACATTTTTAGCAAACATATACCATAGAAAACGCATTTAAAACTAGTCAGTTTTATGAACATAAGAGTTGCATATTAAAACTTTATTACACCTTAACTAGGTGATAGCATTGTAATTTTCACCATTAGGAGAGTGAATAGTGGCCAACTTGAATGTAATTGCTTTCTTTTCTTATTCTAAAAAAAATTGTAAACATATTTCTATTCAATAAGAAGGTAACCTATGTGCTATGTTTTTACCTCATACTTATTAGGCTAAAAAGAGTAGCTTTCTTTTCTTTTTCTTAATCTATTCAAAACTACTTACTTTGATCAAATCACTTAGAAACTAGAACTTGGATTGATTTTAAATTGCAAAGTAACTTTCAATAGAAAATGTATAGAAAAATCTCTCATTTTGAGTGTATGCACTAAAAGCTATTTTAATAATCTTTGTGTGAACATTGGAAAATGATGAAATTTCTTTGGAATTGGAAATGTGTTAAATTGAAAGTGAACTTAAATGGAAAATGCATTATTACTGTATTTTGGGAAACTTCTGGGACAGGATGTCGAAGGTGGACCCACAAAGACAGTAGTTTTACCTTTTCTAAAACTATCATTTGTTTAATTTATGCTTGGCCAAGCACATGCACCATTGAAATAGATGGAATTAAAAGCCTATAACTAAATGAATATAGGTCTCTGCCACCTCCTGTTTGCAAGAAATATGTGATTCTCATGTTAGGAATGCATATAGGAATTAGGCTTGCATCGAGAGTTCCCTCCTGCGTTGTTGTTTCAAGTTGCTAGGCTCCTCATGCAGGGCCGAGGATTTCTTTGAGTTAGGAAGGAACCCGGGGAAGTTATGTACTTCGTGGTTGGGCAGAAAAGACGCCTTAATCACACTCTTGGCCCTAGCTTGCAAGAAGACTAGTGGTGTCGCGGCGGTTGAGGTTCAGAGATTTATGTGCTATAAATGTATTCATGTATTATTTTAAATGGCGTGTAAAGCCCACTTGTAAATGTAACTCTTTTGAAATTTTGTATTGTAACATTGAAATAGATGTATTGGAATGAAAGTTTTGATGTAACATTGAAATAGATGTATTGATCGAAAGTTAATGATGTAATGGAAACTTGAATGAATTTATGGAAACTCATTGATATACAAATGACATTTACATATGTATCATTGCAATGACCCTTGTTGTTAATGGAATTTACTTCTTTTGCATATATGGAATGAAATTTATTACTAAATTTTCCTTTTGTACATTTATGGAAAGATCTTGATCTATGCATCCTTTGTTTTGATATACTTGGAATGTAATAAGTTTGGAAAAATATGTGGTTTTAAGAACATCATCTATCTAGCATTACATTTTGGTATTAGAGCAGCAAGGTTCAACTCTAGGACCTATGCTAGGTAATTACACTTGATGTTATGTTTTGTCAAGGTAACCCTAATGGAGGGTAGGTATTATCAGTGGGAACAGGGAGGAGGATCCTGTGGTGATCCCAATGATAAGTTGGATCAAATTTTGGCCATTCTAAGTAGGCAAGAGGCTAGGATTGATAACCTTGAGCAGGCAAGCCAAACAAATCTCTGGCGAAGCATGGGAGAGACATATTCCTTCAATTCAATGGAGCTATACACAAGCTTCTTCTTATCTGAATCCAAAGCATCCATTAATGGGCTAATGCTCATATATGTGGATGGTGAGCATATAAGTGCCATGACAGTACAAGTCCCTTTCTCGTGCCCTACCATTGGCCTTACAACCGCACCCTTGTGTTATCCATTACTCCATACCTGCATTATAACCTACAATAGTAATAATGAATTGATTATAGGCTATGGTAGATTTAGAACGTGCAACTTAAGCATCATTGTATGTTTGCAATGCTTGACTGCAAATAGGCCTGATGCTTAATCTAAAGGTTGTTGTTAACTTAAATGTCATATGGGTTTGTTTCAATGTATGAGTGTATATAATGGTTTGATTTAAACACTACATTCTAAGTTTTGACTTTTTTAAATGATTTATTTGAAATTACACTAGCTTTTCAAGTAGTGCAATGAAATTACACTAGCTTCTTCAATAAGATCTGACTATTAGTGTGATTTCAAATGAATTATTGAAACAAATAAAAAATTAGAGTGTGTTATTTATGTCTAATCATGTAATGAAATTACACTAGCTTCTTCAACAAGATCCACCTATCAGTGTGATTTCAAATGAATCACTTAACAAATCAAAACTTAAAATATGTTGTCTAAATCCAACCGTACATGAAGAATGTCACCCACAAAGACAAAGAGGGTGCCAGGTTGTGGAAATACTAGAACCCAGGTGTTGTGGAGGAAGAATTGGGAAACAAATGAGGTGCTTGTTGGGTACTGCAAACAAAGGATGAAGGGAATCCCATGCCTGATTTGATCATGATCTTCCAAATGGCAGAATGCCCTATGATTAGTA